>JAJJMA010081918.1:54325-66308 GCA_023529015.1 Papaver nudicaule
GCCAAAACGAAAAGTTGGTAGTATTTCGGTACCCCTTCTTTTTCATGTGACATGCAATTTGAACTAATTGGATTTTCTGTATGTTTTCAGAGTTTGGAGGGCACGCTCATGGTTAGAGGCTACAGCTGCGGGCAAGGGCTTGGGTGCGGACCAGGATTCATCATCTCCACAAAACCTTTTTTACTAGTCATAAAAAATATTTACCCTCAGTTAAATTGCAAAACCCAGAAAAAAAACCTCTTTGGAATTCACTCCCAAACATTTACTCCCTTTCCCTCCCACCAGAAAAGGCCTATCCAAAATTCTTTATTGCTACTACCTAGTCTTTAAAGATCAATTTGCAAATTTACTGGTCATTATGGCTACGGATGTGGTAATTAAGATTTCCAAATACAAAACCCATCAATGTTCACCAAACTTGTACTTTTATCAAATCAGAAAGCAATCTCCTCACAAAATCTATGTTACTGTTCAACATTTAATGCTTAGTAGTGCCAACTACTTACGTAAAGATCTTTTATCGAGTAGGTCTTCTACCAGCTGTGATGTAGATATTGCCCGTGACCTTGCTTCTACCAATGTTTTGTATCAGTACCATGATAAGAAGCAACAAAAAGCCTATAGTCATATGATAGGGTACAAGGTGGCAGCCTGTTTTAAGGTTACCTTTATTTCAATTTGTTTGACCATCAACATCGTTTCTCAGGACATCCAATCTATTGTCTCCATCAAAGTCCATATATCCTTCTTTTTTTATTGAGAGTTCCGTTGAGCATAAAATCTGCATTGTGATTGGTCTTATCTTATATTCTTGGGTTGTTTTTTACTCAATCGAGTACTTATCACAAAAGCTAAACCCAAACCACTTACCTCAAATGAGTTCTTCTACTGGAAAAAATACTTCTCCTACTACCAACTCTTCTGAAGAAATACAACAATTATCTTCTCAGATGGCTTCTAAACTCATTATCCCAAGAACTTTGCCAAACTCTCTTGCTCAACCAGTGTTTATTGATAAAACTGTGGTCCTTGATGAAGAAGATACTACCTGGAAATGGTGTATGGTCGGGCATGTGTGTAGTGAAACTCTAGTTACAACACCTAAAGTCAGGAGTTACATTAATTCTCAATGGCCTCTCCAAAAATTCCTACGACCACAGGCTTTAATGGTCTAAGAAACAAAGTTCTAATCAGGTTTCTAGCTCATGCTGATTTTCAGAATGTTGATGCTAATAGACCCTGGTTTACGTGTGGGTATTTGTGTGTGCTTCGTATTGTTCCTCTTACAGGATGGCCAACTAATTATCCTGTTAGCTTTGAAGAAGAAGTGATGTGGTTTCTGCTTTGCAATGTTCCTAATGAATGCACTGGTTTTGAAGATCTGGAAACCCTAACTCACACTATGGGTCGCCTGCTTAAAATTTTACCTCCCTATGGAAGCCATCCTCAAAAGAAGAACGTCAAAATCTGCATGGTAATTCGTATTGACACCTCTATTCCAACGGGTATTCCTCTCCTCACTAAAGGAAGATCGCAACCTTTTCTCATTGAAGCTAGATGCATGGCAGTTCCGAGATTTTTCTGTTCTTCTTGTAGAGTTCTTTTCCATTGTGAAGAGACGTGTAAAAAAAGAAAAGCTATCTGGGATATTTCTACAGTTAACTCCAGCCAATCTTCCAGCCAACTTCTGACCAGAAGCCAAAATGAAGGTTTCATCACTGAGGCTATTCAATCTCCTCCGGTTTCTGGTATTGACCTGACTAGCAAAGTCAGTAATATCATTGGTCCTAGTAACCCAGAAGTTGTTATGTCTGAAGCTGCTCCTACTACTTTACCTGCTCAAGACAAAGGAAAGAGTACCATGGTCTATGTTACTCCAGCAAAGAAAGCTTTAAACTGGGATTTAATCAACATGGGTCCTTTCACCAGTAGATCTACCACGTTGAAGATTCTTGATAATGTGGTTGTTCCAGCTAACCCCCCTACTGAAGTGGTTAATGGTCTTCCTTCTATTTCTAAAGAAAAAGTTGTTGTTACTGATGATTCTCTTGAAAGCGGTACTCCAACTCAGATTGCCGATTCAGCTCAATTAATATGGTACGGTGTCTCGTGGTCCTGTAACTCGCCGTTTCAAAAACGTGGTTAACCCCATCCTGATTCATGATAAGGGCAACCAGAACCAGGATGTGGAACATGAGGCTATTACTCGTTTGAAAAGAAAGGTCAACCCTCGTGCTGATATCAGGAAAAGATACAAAACTGCTCTGATTGTTAACACTTCAGATCATGATCTGAGCGAAAAGATTGATAATCTCTCTGAACCTGATTACATTGGTCTCTGCTCTCCTATTACCAACCTTGGTACCCTCAATGAACATTCAAATAATCATACCTCTGCTACTATGACTTACCCAAACTGCATCAACAATCAAATCGATGAGGTTCTTGGTCTGTCTCAACTTCCCTTGTCTGCAACTGTGGTTCACAACAACTCTAATCATCAAGCTGGCTCCCTGGACCTGAATGCTACTCAGAATTCTCAGAATAGTGGTGGTTCTTCCTCTTCTCAGCCTTTTGGTAGTAATGATTCTACCACTCAGGTAAATTTCTCTCCCCCCCCCCCCCCCTCCTACTGTTGCTGATCCGCTGGTAACTAATAACCCTGCTTTGAGTATCCTTCTGAGAAATGTGAATCCTGATATTGTGTTTATTAGTGAGACTAAGATGAAAAATAAGGTGACAATTAGAAAACTGAAGAATTTTGGTTTCCCTTGTGCTTTTGAGGTCCCTTGTGTGGGGAAGTGGTGGTCTGATTTTGGCCTGGAAAAAGGAATTAAATCTTCATATTGTGTCTTCTAATTCTAGGGGAATCTACTGTACTACTAGTGACATTATTCATAACTGTCTTACCCACCTATATTTCATCTATGGTGAACCTAACCAATCTCTTAGAAATGAATTTTGGAACTCCCAGTTGTCAAATTTTAAATTTCCTCTAGATGAGCCTGTTTTTATGATGGGTGATTTTAATTCTCTGCTAGGTCCAGAAGATAAAAATGGGGGTAATAGGTCAGCTGAAAATGATTTTGAAAATCTTAATGTTTTTTGCAATAAATTTGATTTACATGATCCTGGGTACTCAGGACCTAGATTCACTTGGTCTAATATGCATGAAAATGTTGATGAAATTGTTCTTGAAAGATTGGATAGATGCTTTTACAACTCTGTGGCTGCTGCTATGTGTCCTAAATTCTGTGTTAATAACCTGCCTAGAGATACCTCTGATCATTGTCCTATTCATATTGGTTTTAATTATGAAGCTGTTTGTATGCCTAAACCTTTCCATTTTATGGCCATGTGGATTCTAGATCCTTCCTGTAGAGATATAATTGCTAATGCCTGGGCCATTGAAAGATCCGGCTCTCCAGCCCACAGATTAAGAGCTAGACTAGCTAACACTAAGAAAGGCCTGAGAAATTGGAATAAAATTTCTTTTGGTGATATCCAAAACAATATTTCTGAAGCTAGAAATAATCTTTTGGCAGCTCAAACCAATACCCCTAATGATAGTCAAACTATCTATAGCCTTAATGACAGACTTCTTTTTCTCTACAATTTGGAAGAACTGTATTGGAAGGACAAGTCTAGAGAGGTCTGGTTGGCTGAAGGAGACAGAAATACTCCTTATTTTCATAGGATTACCCTGTTTAAAAGAAGACGTAATGCTATAAGCTGGATAAGCCTCTGGTGCTATTCTTACTGATAGGAATGATATAGGAAATGCTTTTGAACAGTATTTTAATAATTTGTATTCTTCTAGTCCTCAGACCCACCAAGAGGAGGTTCTAGAAGGTTTGCAGGCTAAATTTACTGATTCTGACAATAATATTTTGAATATCCCTTTATCTCCTGAAGAAATTAAAGCTGTTGTTTTTCAAATGGGGGAAAAAAAGCACCAGGCCCTGATGGGTTCACTGGTCTGTTTTACCAAAAACATTGGGATATAGTGGGAGATGCTATTGTAGAAATGACCCAGACTTGTTTTAGAACAGGGAATATTGCTTCTTTCTTAAACCACACTAATATAGCTCTCATACCAAAAATCCCTCAAGCGGCTTTTGTGTCTCAATTCAGACCTATTGGCTTATGTAATTTTGCTTACAAAGTCTTATCAAAAACATTGGCTAACAGGTTGAAACCCCTAATGGATAAGCTCATATCTCCCAATCAGAGTGCTTTTATACCAAAAAGAAGTATCTCTGATAACATCCTTATGGCGAATGAGCTAATCTATTGTGTAAATCATTTTCAAAGTAAAAAAGGTCTGGCTGCGGTTAAATTAGATATGTCTAAGGCCTATGATAAACTTGAATGGTCCTTCCTTGAAAAGGTATTATTGAAGCTAGGCTTGTGTGATCACTGGATTAAGCTTATCATAAATTGTCTTTCCACTGTGTCCTATTCTATTCTGCTTAATGGAGTTCCTACTGGACTTATTAAACCTAATAGAGGGCTGAGACAAGGCGATCCTTTATCCCCCTACCTTTACATTCTGTGCTCTGAAGCTTTATCTGCTTATATTGATAAAATGTCTAGGGATGGTTGTATTTCTGGTATTAAAATTCATAAAAATGCTCCCCCTGTGACTCACCTTTTGTTTGCTGATGATAGTCTGCTTTTCTCTAAAGCAACTCAGGAGGAATTCACTTCCATGAAAACTTATCTCCATAACTATTGCTCTGCTTCAGGTCAGGAGATAAACTTTGATAAATCTGGTATTCTTTTTAGCTCTGAAATCTCTTTTCTTGAGACCAATATGCTAGCAGATATTCTGGGTATTACTAATAGGGGGTTAGGTGAAAAATATTTGGGTACCCCCATTGAGTTCCAAAAGGCTAAAATTGAAACTCATATGGGGATTTTGAAGTCTACTGATTCCAGGATTGACTCTTGGTCTACTAAACTTCTAGCTCAGGCTGCCAAAACCTCCTTAGTCAAGCACGTAGGTCAAGCTATCCCCTTATACCAAATGGCTGCCTTCCTTATTCCTAAGGAGCTTTGTAGGACAATTGATAACCATCTTATGAAATATTGGTGGGGTGAATCTAAAGATCCTAAAGATAGGAAATTACATCTCCTTGGCTGGGAGAAGCTTTGCTCTCCTAAGTCTGAAGGAGGCTTGGGATTTAGAAAGGCTGAGCTAAATAATCTGGCAATGCTTGGAAACTGGTTGAAAACCCTGACTCCTTACTTAGTACCATGCTTAAGGCAAAATATTTCCCCCATTCTGATTTCTTAAATGTTGTTTGTCCTAAGAAATGTTCTTGGACCTGGAGGTGTCTGTGCAATATTAAGGATCTTATTAAACCTTTTATTTCCTGGATTGTGGGGGATGAGAAGTTCATAAACCCATGGTGTGACAAGTGGATCCCTGATATTGGTGTTGCTCAACCAAATCCTCTTGTCCCACCTGACCCCTCGGTTAAGGTTGACTATTTTATCAATCCTGATTCTAGGAGTTGGAATGTTGCTAGACTTGAAACACACTTTGATAATGCTTCTGTTCAGAAGATTATTACTATTCCCTTAAGCCAGTTGATCACTCCTGATAGGAGGGCTTGGGAGCTTTCAAAGACGGGCAGATTTAGTTCTAAGTCTGCATATTTGGGTCTCAGAGGTCTAAGACCAAGCCCAAATAGTGCTCTTTGGAAGTCTATTTGGAAAATTAAAGTTGCCTACAGAATCCAGTTAACTCTCTGGAGGGCAGCTAGAAATGCCTTGAATGTTCGTGTCCTGATTAACTCTAGAATGACCATAGCTGATATTATTTGTCCAAGGTGTGGTATCTCTGATGAAGACATTATGCATGCTTTTGTGTTATGTCCCTTTGCTTCTCAGGTCTGGTATGCTTCCCCTTTGAAAATTGTAACTGCTTCTTTTCAAAATTATTCTTTCATTGAATGGCTTTACTTTTTCTTGGTTGATAAACAGTCTAAACTGCCTGATCATTTGCATCCCTTGCTTGCTGCTACTGTTTGGTCTTTGTGGTCTAGCAGGAATACCCTGATTCATGAAAAAAAATCTGAAAATATGCTCTCTGTGTTAGCTAGAGCTAGGTACATGGTCTTCTCTAAGAAACCCAATCCTACCCCAGTTAGCTATGTCAAAGTCACTAGTATGAATAAATGGATTCCCCCAGGAATTGGTTGGTACAAAGGTAATACTGATGGAGCTTTTGATCTTATTTCTATGCTTTCTGGTTCAGGCTTTGTAATCAGAGATTCTGTCAAGAAAGTCTCCTTTTGTGCTGCGCTGAGTATCCAAGCCAGATCTCCTGAAGAAGCTGAAGCTATGGGTATACATGCTCTTCTCCAAAGGGCAATGCAGTTGAAGATTACCCACTTGATTGTTGAAAGTGATGCTAAAGACCTGATTGACCAATTTTCTGCTGGCTGTTTTGATGGCAATCAGAGGACTGATGCTATTTTCAAAGACATTAAATTTTTTGCTTCTAGTTTACTGTCTTGTATTTTTACCTTTGCTCCTAGAGTTTGTAATGGAGTTGCGCACTCCTTAGCCTAATGGGGCAAACAGCACTCTAACTCCATGTTCTGGTCGCTTTTGCCGGTTGTTGAGTCCGACTGATTGCCTTTTTCAAGGCCTTTGCTTATAAAAAAAAAAAAATAAATAAATAAAAATAAAAAAAAAAAAAATTTACAACAGTGGCCTCTTCAGGTGTTAGGGTGCTCCTTTGTAAGGTCAGTTGACCTTTTAATCGAACTGGGCAAGCCCAAGTTAAAAGACAGCAGTATAGAATGTTCGTAACTGTAAGCACCATTTAACAACTGTTCGTGCAGTGTGAAGTTAAAGCAAAAGATTACTCCATGAACACAGATAAAAAGAAAATAAAAGAAATAACGAAACACGAGCATCAACAGCAACACCGGTTAATTCCCACCACGGAGACGAAGGACAAGGTGAAGGGTGGACTCCTTCTGAATGTTATAATCAGCAAGAGTGCGACCATCCTCGAGCTGCTTGCCAGCGAATATCAACCTTTGCTGATCTGGAGGAATTCCCTCCTTGTCCTGAATTTTGGCCTTGACATTATCGATAGTGTCAGAGCTCTCCACCTCCAAGGTAATGGTTTTGCCAGTCAAGGTCTTCACAAAGATCTGCATACCACCTCTGAGACGAAGCACCAAATGCAAAGTAGACTCCTTCTGGATGTTGTAGTCGGCAAGGGTACGCCCGTCTTCCAATTGCTTCCCTGCGAAAATCAACCTCTGCTGATCCGGTGGAATACCTTCTTTGTCTTGGATCTTGGCCTTCACATTGTCAATGGTATCCGAACTCTCAACCTCTAAAGTGATGGTCTTTCCAGTAAGGGTTTTCACAAAGATCTGCATACCACCTCTGAGGCGAAGTACCAAATGGAGAGTAGACTCCTTCTGTATATTGTAGTCAGCAAGAGTCCGCCCATCTTCCAATTGCTTTCCAGCAAAGATCAAACGTTGCTGGTCTGGAGGAATGCCTTCCTTGTCCTGAATCTTGGCCTTGACATTATCGATAGTGTCAGAGCTCTCCACCTCTAAAGTGATGGTTTTGCCAGTCAAGGTCTTAACAAAGATCTGCATACCACCTCTGAGTCTTAGAACCAAATGAAGGGTAGACTCCTTCTGGATGTTGTAGTCTGCAAGGGTACGCCCATCTTCCAATTGCTTTCCGGCAAAGATCAGACGTTGCTGGTCTGGAGGGATACCTTCCTTGTCTTGGATCTTGGCCTTGACATTATCGATAGTATCAGAACTCTCGACTTCCAAAGTAATGGTCTTCCCAGTCAGGGTTTTCACGAAGATCTGCATACCGCCTCTGAGACGGAGGACAAGATGGAGAGTGGATTCTTTCTGGATGTTGTAGTCAGCTAGAGTTCTTCCATCTTCCAACTGTTTACCAGCAAAAATCAACCTCTGCTGGTCTGGGGGAATTCCTTCCTTATCTTGAATCTTAGCCTTAACGTTGTCGATGGTGTCATGAGCTCTCAACCTCAAGTGTGATGGTCTTGCCAGTGAGGGTTTTCACAAAAATCTGCATCTGTAACAACAGCAAACCATCAGATACCAATAACCAAACATACAATTCTCAACAATTTAAACACCTCCAAAAAAAACCCAATTTTGCATCAGCTAATACAGAATTTTCAGGGAAACATAAACATCACAATAACCAGAATTCCAATTAATATCCAATTCTCAACCATGTAACACATAACCCAAAACACCAAATCTTACACCAGCTATTCCTAGAAAGTCATGATTTAACAAAAGCAAACAGTATTCCTCGGAAGTCGAGATTTAGCAAAAGCAGTAATGACTCTAGGAAGTCAAGATTTAGCAAAAGCATAAAGTAAACTAGAATCATCAGTAGTTCAAAAAATTGGGAATTGGATACAAAAACTAGCATCCAATTGACAATATTTCAAGCCCAAAATAGTTGAGCAACATCAAGAAACTAACCTACAATATCATAACCGAATAATCACACCAAATTTCAAATCCAACGTTATATGATGACATAAGAATCCTAACCCTAAGAATTAACCTACGTTACATGATCAAATAGAAATCCTAACCCTAAGAATCCAAAATTCTCAAACCAAGAACACACAGAGTCAACTATATACATGATCAAATCAATCACCAACACCTTATTAAATCTTCATGAACAAACTAATTAAATCAAAAATAAGATACAGTAACAGTATCAAAGATCATTACCTTGAGAGAGGAGGAAGGTGCTGAAGAAACCTAGTATTAGATCGCTGAATTTGTTTGTGTAGATTGGTATTTTTCGAAGATCCGAAAAGAAGATATAGATTGGGGAAGAGATGAAAGGGTCGCTTATTTTATAATGGAACCTAATACTAAAAATATCCTCCCCGGTCCAACACGGAAGAGGATAAATCACGAACCGGTCTAAAGATATTATCGTATTCTGGAACCTACGCGGATACCGATGTAGACGGAAGGATAACAACTGGATGAGGACTCAAGACTATTATTGGTAAACGTTAAGTCTAACTCCGTTTGAATATGAGACACTCTTTGGAGTTTGGAGTACCATGGCGTGGCACCACTTCAGAGTTTAGAGTCCCCCTAAAATAGATTTTTTTTTTTTTTTAAATGTATTATTAATCGGAATCAGAATCAGAATCCTGGTAACAAGCTAGGCTTCAATCTCTTTATGCACAACAATCCCAATCTTATAGAAAAGAAAGTCCCCCACTATGACATTCGCATCATAACTAGCCATATAATTGTGTAATCTCAAAATAGAGTTTACAATTTTATTTTTTTTTGGAAGGACCCTAAAATAGAGTTTAGAGACTCATTTGTCAAATAAATAATTTCGTAAACAGTTCATAAGCTTTTATATGGACGGAGGCACAGACAATGCCAAAACCGGGTCAGCGGAAACTTTGAGGAATGTGGACTCCACCATTTTGGAATTTGTAGGGGTCATAATTAATGTGTCTGGTCGGTTTTTGTGTCGGTACACCAAGGATTTTTTTCATAGTTTTCGTGTCGGTACACCAAGAATTTTTTGTTTCGTAAATTGATTTTTTCATGATGAAAGAAGTATGTGCAAGGAAGACAGTTATTCCAGTATTCGGGGATTTAGAAAGTCTGCCACAGCATGTAACCTTGGTTTAGACTTTTCTTGTTCTTGTGTTGTTGCGTCGAGGTTTTTAATTCCCTGTTTTCTTAGTAATTTTTTTTTCGAGAAATCAAAATCGAACAAGAAAAGTCTAAACCAAGGATACGTTCGTTGAAGTCTTGCTTCAGTCACAAAAAGGATAAGGGTTGATCTAGGGAGGGAAACAACGAAAGAAATGAGTTCAACATAATTTTGTCGTAAGAATGTGTGTTTCTGGGTGTAGAAGTTCAAGGATTTCTGCCACGTTTCGACCAAAAACTCTTTGATGCATTTTGTCGAATACTCAGAATAACTCGTTCTAGTGTTCTTCTGTTCTGCCTTTATAAAATATACGAGGCATCTATTTATAATGTTGAACTTACCCTAATCTCTCGACATATGGAAGTCGTGGGAAGATGGAGAAGTGGAGAACATTAATTCGTTTCTATAACCACCAAGGGCGTGTGGACATGTTCACTTCTTGTCAACTTCCGCAACTGTCCATCATCTCTATCAGTTTCTTTCATAACTATTGTAGACCGGCCGCCAGACCAATACCCTACGATTATCCCGCCGTGCGACATTTTTTATATCTCGTGTAAATTATTAAGTCGTGAAATGACTAGTATTCAACTGAATGAGTACTCATGAAGTTCTAACTTATTTGTGCAAGTTAGGTTTTTGTTGTCGACTGAACAAGTGTGATCAAATTTGTATAGAGTATTTGACCAATTATTTCATGGAATAGTCCAAGGCTAGCGCAAAATGAGAATCTAGTGCCACAAGAAGTTGGTATTCGACTAAAATTAGGTTAAAAGTGGTGATACATAGGCTGGTGCCACAAAAAGTCTAGTGGTGGGGCGACGTTGTAGCGCCACAAAATTTGATAATAGTATTAGGAACATTTTTCGATGGGAACATTTTTTGATGGGGTCACGAGGAACCAATAGAAAATATACGCCTTTTCTTCTTCTCCAAATATCTTTAGGGGATCTAAATTTAGGCTTAGTCTAATGGCACTTCTACATCCACGAAAAAGTTGAATGACACATCACCAAAGTAGTAAACCAAGTCTAATGGGAAGTGCTAGACACATCAGCTAAATTCTACTTCGGCGCTATATCATTGAGCGTTGGGACGCTACATCATTGAGCGCCAGATAATCTCAGCCATCAGATCTGGACCATATGTTATTAGCCATCAGATCTAGTGAGAATATTCGTTTGGGCGCTATATCATTGAGCGCCGGTTTACTTTTTGGGCGCTACATCATTGAGCGCCGAATTAGAATTCAACTTCCACTTCTACGAAAATCTGGAAAGAGAAGTTGAATTCGGGGTTTAGGCGACGCTTTTCGTAGAAGTTGAATGACCATTAGACTTAGCCTTAGTCTTCATAAAAGGTTTTGTTTTCTATGTCTTACCCTTGGCGTAATCTTCTTTCAAAATTATAGACACAATGTTTTCCAAACTTAAGATGGATTCACAGACAAATATTGAAGTGATTTGAAAATGACTTTTGGCTGAGATATGGTGTTTTTGGCAAAGGACTTTGTATTCGTATTTTAAACGGTGGAATTAAAGCAAAAGGTAACTGAAACTAGAAAAAAGAATCAAACCCATGGAAGAAATCATATAAAAAGAAAAACTAAAACAAGAAATCCAATTTTTGTACCCCTTGAAATCAAGGGTACCCTTGTGTTTGTTGTTGGCAGGAATTTAGAGAAAATAGAGTACATCATAGGACCTTAACTATTTAATGGAATTTCAACTTTCTTTTTTTTTTGATAAAAAACAAATATATTAACTGGGAAGAAACATTACAGGGTTCATACGTAGTTCAGACTTCTGATCCGAAGAAACAAAAAATAAGTATTTTTCTATTATAAACAGACCTTCAGTAGAGAAACAACCAAGTTTTCTAGACCTAGCATACTTTGTTAGTCTATCGACTGGAAAAAAAAATGTGCTTCATATTCTTAAATTGAAACAAAGCACACTCAAAAGTAAAGAAAATAGTAGCACATTTGTGGTTGTGGATGTTCGTCGAGGCATTCAACTGTAAATGGGTGGTCATATTTGATCTGATATTCACCATAGTCACCAAATTCTTGCAGTCACTCAGAATTCTGAAATAATTAAGCTTTAAATCTTGTATCCACCTTACAGTTTTCAAAAAAACTTTTGCTTCTGCATTTAATGAGCTCGCTGCTGATGCGTGTCGAATTCGCACAAATATATTTCAGTTCTTAACCTTCACAATAAATAAAATAATATAGTGGCAAGAA
>JAJJMA010081935.1:676-11221 GCA_023529015.1 Papaver nudicaule
TGCCTCGGCATCCTCTTATTCCTCAGCCTGCTAAGGGACCTGGATGCCTGCAAGTAACTGCTCCTAATATGCTCGCCGAGGCTTTCGACAAGCTTAGTGTGGCGGATGACTGCACAGATCATGAGTATTTTGAAACCTTGGCGCAATATAGTCGCCCTGGGTTCGTGCATCACCCAAAATTCCATACAGCTGCAGATGTCATTCCTTATCAGGAGCACTTCAACCTTTTCAATATGGTGAGTATTTTTGTGGTATTTCATCTTTTCTAGCCCTGTCATCATTTGAGACCTATGCTTATTTTGTGTAATACCAGCACTTTCATCATTGCTTGAGTATTGCTTCGGCCTTTGAAGGTCTTGGCCGTGATAACATTAACCTCAAGAATCAGATCAGTCAGCTGAAACATGAGGCCGTGGTGCGTGGCCAAGAGGTTGAGAGGTTAAAGAAAGAGGCTAGAGAGCGAAGCCTGACAGTCACCACCCAGCAGAGTAAGTTTTCTTCATATATTTTTTTTTGTTCAGTTATTCTGCTACTCGTTTTGCTTCTTTCGCCGACCCTTAGATTTCCTGCCCTCCAAGGTTGCCATTCCTCCGATGACGATAGGCTTAGGCGAGCTGAATCCGAAATCGAGAGACTTAGTAATAGCAACTTTAAGCAGTGTAGTCAATTATTCACTTTCCACAAGGACCTTAAATGGTGTCGCCGAGAGTTGGATCAGGATGTTGATATTATAAGAAACCTCTGTTATACTTATCAAGCTACTCGATCGGAATTAGGCCAAATGATTAGCCAACGAGATGATGCACTCCGCCGAGAAGGGTTGGCTCTTGCTGCCAAAACAGAGGCCGAGACATGCCATAAGCGAGCTTCCTACCTTTGGCAAGAAGAGAAATCTAGAGCTGACAAGTTGGCTTCTCAAATTATCAGCTTAAGCACTGAAAAAGAGACCGCCGAGTTTCAGATTCAGCGCTGGAAAGATATGGCGGAGAGGCGTGAGATTTTGACGATTGAATTATACAAGCAATGCTCTGACCAACAGCGCCGAATAGAACAAATGTTAGGTCCGTGTGCTAACGAAAACTTCGAGTTCCATATGACTCAGTTTAGGGAAGCACAAGAGGGTATGCAAGAACATGTCCACAACCTAGAAGGTAGCTTTTATAGGGCTTACTCATAACTTATCATGCTTATACTTGTTTTCCATCTTCTTTACTATATCGTTCTCTTTCTTTGCCTCAGCCACCATTCAAAGGCTAAAGAATGAAGCAGACCAAAATCAAGAAGTCATCAAAGGCTGCCATGAACTGGAGATGAAGGTCCAGGATCTTTCGGATCAACTCAAGGAGCATAAGCTTTGCCCCAGCAAGATAGATGAGTTGTCTGAGAAGCTCAAAGAACATGATTCTTGCGCCGGTCAACTTGCTGATCTGAACAAGCAACTTCTTGACCATGCATCTTGTGCTGGCAAGATTCAAGAGTTGGAAAGCGCCCGAGATGGTCTTCAAATTGAACTCGCCGAAGCTGTGGACGATGTCCAATACTGGGAGAAACGTCATAAGGATGATGTCATCAGTGCTGCCTTCATCGGCGCTCAGGATTTTGCTTATAAATTCCTGCCTCAGTACAAAGTGGAGATTCCCTCGGCCTACAAACGTCTCACTCCTGAACAGCTCGCCATGCAAGAGAATGCAAGCACCAAAGGAAAAGAAGTGCTGGGTGAAGAAGAGAATGAAGAAGAGGAGGAAGAAGAGAATTATGAATCTGAGGAAGAAAGCTCAGAAGAGGAAGCTGAAGATGAAAATCCTAAGGGACAAAATCTGTCCCTTGTTATTTTTGCTGGAACCATCGGCGAGAAGCATCCGGGATCGGCGACTGTTAATGTTGGTCAACCAGCCGTCGAGCAAAGTACTAAGGTAGTTATTGACGTCGATGAGCAGGACACGAGAAATCTTGGCGAGTCAAATGCTGTTGGAACTGTTAGGAATGACTGCCATCCTGATGATAGTAGGACAGGCGACATAGGCGCGGATCTTCTTGGCGACCTTAATCAGGACAAGCCTCCTACTCCCAAGAGTCCTTTTCCGGAACCTGGGTGTTAAAGTAGCTTTCTTCTGCTTTTTGGATGTTGTGGTAGATAGGTTGTTGCTTCCTTAGTTTTTGTATTTTTCTTGCTATCTTTGATTTTCTTGTAATGAACTATTTCCCTTTGAATGTTATTTTGGTGAATGTTGCTTTTATGTCTGATGACATTTGTTTCCTCATATGCAATTTTCCATTGGTATATTTGCTCATTCTTATCTTAAAAGAGTTATCCTTCCAAGGAGTGAAGCCCTGGCCCTCGTTACCGCCAACAATATCTTATAAATTGAACTAACAATTTCCCAGAGCAACAGGGTAGAACCCAGCCGTAACCATTACTTGTGCCCGTCGGCGAACTAATATAAGTAGAATGGGTTGCCCTCATAGACTTCAATACACCCCGCCAGGAGTGATGCTATGGCGTAGACGGATTAGCACACCAGCGGAACCGCCGATGTGATGCTACAGCAAAAGGGGACCTTATTTCCTTACAAACACTTACAGATCAACAAGTAACACGACTGGTCTTACAACTAGCCTGGGTTGGACTAACAGTTACGATAAGGGCATTCACTCGACGGAAGTAAGTCTTCTTCATAAGAGATCTTGGCTCTTAGTTGATTTATTAATTTGGACATTATGCCTTTGAGGATGGCACTTGGCCTTAACACCTGATCAGGGTTTTGTATGGCATTTGTTGCCTTGGGCATTTGTGCCTCTATGGATGGCTTTTATAGCCTGTTGCTGAGCGTTTTGCCTCAGCTATTGTTAGACTGAAAAATGCAAATGACTCAGTGATTTGTTAACGGGGTTCGGCGCATGATAGCAAACCTACGTCCCCGGATCTTATTCGCTGTTGTTTTACATTTGCTAATAAGACTTCTTGGGTATTATGCCCGCCCAAGACTTCGGATTTTACATTGTATCCCTTAAGGATAGTACTTCTTCAGGAACCTGGCGTTCCAAGGATGTTCAAGTTGCACGCCATGCTCATCGATCAATATGTATGCTCCTGGCCCAGCCACTCTTTTGACGACGTAAGGACCATCCCATACAGGTTCCAGCTTCCTGCACCCTTCTCGTTGAGATGGAGGAACTTCTCGGAGTACCAACTCGCCGGGAGAATACTCTCTTGGAATCACTCGCTTATTATATTCTCTTGCTAGTCGCCGGTGATAATTCTCCATGTGTGTAAGGGCGATCAGCCGCTGCTCTTCTAAGTCATCTAGCTTGGCCAGGATTAGATCTGTATTCAGATTCTTTTCCCATGCCTCACGCTTTGTAGTGGGCAGGATTACTTCAGATGGGAGCACTGCCTCAGCGCCGAAAGTAAGTAGGAAAGGGGATGCTCCAGTTGCTTCTCGAACCGTAGTTCTATATGACCACAAGACATTGTGCAAATGCTCACACCATGCCTTTTTATGCTTTTCCAATCTTTTCTTCAGTCCCATTCCAATAGTCTTATTGGTGGCTTCTGCTTGGCCATTACTCTGAGGGTATAGGGGAGTTGATTTTCCCAGTTTGACGCTGTAATGAGCGAGTAACTTTCTTATGTTGTCGCCGACCAACTCTTTTCCATTATCGGTACATATTTCCGCCGGCATGCCAAATCTACAGAATATGTTCTCCCAGATGAATGTGAATACTTCTTGTCCTGTCTTCTTCCTGATAGCTTTAGCTTCACACCACTTAGTGAAATAATCTGTCGCCACAATGATGTATTTCCGTTGTCCGGAGCCTGTAGTTAGTGGTCCAATGATATCAATGCCCCACTTGGCGAAAGGCCAAGGGCTGAGCACTGAATTTAAAGATGTTGCCGGCGCCTTAATTCTTCTTCCATACAACTGGCACGGCTTGCATCGCTGAACATATTCCTTTGCATCTTTATTCATCCAGGGCCAGTAGTATCCCTGCATTCTGACCTTCAGGGCTAAAGCTCTTTGGCCACCATGATTCCCGCAGTCTCCGTCATGAATTTCCTTTAATAATTTATTGCCTTCTTCTCTGGATACGCACCTCAGCAGAGGTCCAGAGAATGATCGGCGATATAGGATTCCCTCTCTGAGCTCATAGTTCGCCGAGCGACTGATGACCTGATGAGCTAATATTTGATTTCCTGGTAAGGTTAAACGGTCTAAGTAATACCGTATCGGCGATCTCCAATCTGTCTCTGCTGACTCTTCAGTGCTTGTTGTTAATACTTCTCTTTGCCTTGGCGCTGTTACCGATGACTGCATCACCCTTTCAATAGCTATTGAAGTAACATCTGGATCTGTCATCATTGAGGAGATAAACGCCAATGCATCGGCGTGCCTGTTATCTTTTCTGCAGATGTGGCGAAACTTGATACCTATGATCCTCTGGGCATACTCCCTAGCAAGTTTTAGGTACTTCTGCATAGACGGGTCTACTGTCTGGTATCGTCCAGATATTTGTCGAATCACCAGCTGAGAGTCACTGGTCAATCTAACATTGCTAATTTTCATTTCGATGAGTATTCGCATTGCATGAATGACTGCTTCATATTCTGCCTCATTATTAGTCGCCGGGAATTCTAGCCTTAGCGAGTGCACTATCCTTTCTCCCTTCGGCGAGATAAGGACGATTCCAATTCCATTTCCCTCTTTGTTTGATGAACCATCTACATAAACCTCCCATCCATCAGGCCTGCATTTCAATAAATCTGGTACTTCATGTTCTTGGTCATCCAAGGAGGATGGGATTTCTTCTATCTCTTCTTCTTCATCTATCGGAAAGTCGGCGAGGAAGTCTGCTATGACTTGAGACCGCTGAGCTGTGCGTATTTCATACTGGACGCCGAACTGCTCAATTTGTTGATTCCACTTGGCGATACGTCCCACCCGCTGAGAGCTGTGCAAGATTGACTCTATGGGAGTTTTGGTAAGAACCACAATGGGATGAGCGTGAAAGTATGGACGTAATCGCTGAGATGCAAAGACCAGTGCCAAGATTAATTGCTCTATTTTAGTGTAATTCTTTTCTGCCCCTTGCAGTGTTCTGCTGATATAATATATAGGTGTCTCCCCACCCTTAGTCCTTACGAGCACTGCACTTATGGCGAAAGACGTTGCAGCGAGGTATACTCTGAGTTCTTCGCCGTGTTCAGGTGGCTGAATTGCTGGGAGTGTAGCGAGATACTTCTTGATGCCCTGAAAGGCGGCTTCATGTGCCTCAGTCCAATCGAACTTTTCTCCTTTTTTCAAAGTCTGGAAAAACAATTTGCATTTATCGGAGAATCTTGATATGAATCTGTTGAGAGATGCCAGAGTCCCATTGAGCCGCATAACATCTTTTACTGTTACCGGCGAAGGCATATCTATGATTGCCTTAATCTTTGCTTGATCAGCTTCTACTCCCTTCTTCGTAACGACATATCCCAAGAACTTTCCTGAAGTCACACCAAAAACGCATTTCGCCGGGTTAATCTTTAGCTTGGTAATACGCATATGGTTAAATATTTCTCTGAGGTCTTCCACGTGAGTTTGTTTCTTCTTGCTCTTAACCAACATGTCGTCCACGTACACCTCCATTGTCTTCCCTATCCATCTTTCAAACATCTTTTGCGCCATTTCTTGGTATGTGGCGCCGGCATTTTTAAGTCCAAATGGCATGCGAGTGTAGCAAAACAACCCTTTGGTGGAAAAGAAAGCGGTGTGCTTTTGATCTTCTTCCGCCAAAGGTATTTGGTTATACCCCGAATAACCGTCCATAAATGACAGCAACTCGTGGCCAGATGTAGCGTCTACTGTTTGGTCAATGCTCGGCAGCGGGAAACTGTTCTTGGGACAGGCTCTGTTGAGATCACTAAAGTCGATGCAGATTCTCACTCCCTTGTTCTTCTTAGGCACCACCACCATATTAGCTATCCATTGTGGATATTGCACCGGCCTTATTATGCCGGATGCCTTCATTTTGTCAAGTTCCGCCTCTACTGCTTCTTTATAAGCTGGAGCCAATTTCCTTATCCTCTGCCTGAATGGCCTGATTTTTGGATCAATATCTAATTTGTGGCATGCTATCGCCGGATCAATACCAGGCATCTCATTCATGCCCCAAGCAAAGACATCGACATATTCCTTGAGTAGCGCTAGCAATTTCGCCGACTCGTCTTCATTTAGTAGAGTACCAATTTTTATCATCTTTGGATCCTGCTCATCGCCGATATTAACATCCTTAGTGGGTTCCACCGCCGTAAAGTGTAATTCCGGTTCTCCTATCGGCGATGGTTCCTTTAATTGCTATAAAGCCTTATCTCCAGACTTCGCCGAGTCTTCTATTGAGTTTGTTGAATGCACATATGTGGTTGGGTTGGCGATGAAGTCCAGAATCTCCTGTTCCTTAACTGCTTCCTTGCCAAGCTTCTTTTTCTCGGTAATCTTTGCTTTCCGGTTTTCTCGTATCTGCACATCCGCCGAATTGCACGCCTTGGCTACTGCTAAATCTCCCACATATTCGGCGACCCCAAATGGTGTAGGGAATCTCAGGCGCTGATGATAAGTAGAAGGTACTCCCTTCAAACTGTGGAGCCATGGTCTTCCCAGAATTGCGGCATACGGCGAGTCAACATCCACAATACAAAGAGTAGTTTTCAAGAAGTAATCGTCGCAAATCTTAACCTTTAATTCAATCTCGCCTTTAGGCTTGGAAGCGATGCCATTAAACCCATAAATGTTATAGGAGGAGACAGTCGGCGATGGAATCTTATCGTCCTTTGCCCTCATTGCCTCAAAGGCAGTATTAAAGAGGATATCCACGGAGCTTCCTGGGTCAATAAGCACCTTTGGCAGTCTGAACCCTTCCATCTGGATAGTAAGAACCAAGGGGTTGTTGTGATTTCTTCCCTCTGGTGGAATCTCTACAGCGGAGAACCCAACACATGCTTTCATCCATTCTTGCAATGGCTCCTGCTTAGCGGCGACACTACAGATCTCATTTCCCATTCTATCTCGCTTATGAACTCGAGACATGACGTTATCATGAAATTCATCTCTGGTAATTTTTGAATGCACAATGGAAAAGCAATCTAGCTCCAGCAAATCTCGTTCCACCTTAACCTCATACACATTTGGAGTGTGAACTGGAATGGCTTGAATTGGCTGGACCATGATAGGAGGTGGCGGCGGCAATTCTAGGAATTCCTGAAATTTCCCCATACGGATGAATCGATGGACTTCTTGCTGTACACCGGTACAATTCTCAGTTGTATGGCCATGAAACTGATGGAATTGACAGAAAGAATTGGTATTGGTTGGCGGGGCCCTTGGGTTTCCTCTGTTATAAGGATAGCGGATATCATCCCTACAATTTGAACTTTCAATCTGACCAAAGGCATCTGTATAAGAAACACGCAACTTAGGCAAAGTAGCATCTTGGAAAGCTTGCTGGTTTCCCCTGCCGAATTTTCTGTTATCCCCATTATATCTTCTGTCTCCATTCCCATTTCGCCGATTATCTCTTCCTCCTCGTCCAAAGTTTCCTCCCCTGTTATCTTGCTTATCACGCCCATCATAATTTTCTCGCTTCTGAGAATTCCAATGCTGCTCGGCGGTAACCTGCTGACTTCCTGCCTCGGACACCACTATCGCCGAAGAGGGATTCTGTGCCAACTTCCGCTGTTCTGCCTTCAACCATTCTTTCTTGATTTCCTCTTGATCTTCTGGCGATAAACTATTGATCGAGTGAATTTGCTTTGCTCTTTCCTTCTTCAGTCGCAACTCCTCTTCTCGAATTTCTTCAAAACTTAACCATTCATCCTGCATCGCCCTCAAGGTCTGCAGATCTTGTGGCATGTTCCAAAACAACTTCTGGTACAGCTGGTCTGTCGTCTCCATGGCGCTAAGAAATGATCTTATTTTCTTTTTTTCTGAAACTTCAGATCCTACCTCGCCGCTCGCTTTCCTCCATCTTTGAATAAAAATTTTATAAGTCTCTGAGGGTCTTCTCTTAACATTGAATAATCTTTCCACGCCGGGCCGACCTCTATTATTCTGAATAAAGGCATGCAAGAATTTGCACTCCAACTTCTCAAAGGATTTGATTTTTCCCTCTTCTAGCCCATCAAACCAGGCTAGGGCTTCGTCCTTCAGTGTAGCAGGGAATGCCATACACATTATCGGATCTGATCCTACCCAGGCTGCCATATCTCGCTTATAAGCTTTTGAATGCTGTGCAGGATCTCCAGTCCCATCATAGATGGAGGTAAATTTTGGGGCCGAGTACTTGGGAGACACGTGCCCATGTGTAATACAATCATGAAAAGGTGTTTTCTGCGCCTCCAAAAGTGCAACCCTATATCTCGACTCCCTTGAAGATCCACTTAAAGCTTCAACCTTATCTTTTAATTGGCGCAGATCCTTCTTCATTTCTTTATCTTTATGTCGTCGCTTAGAGCTGCTACGATCTTTATCCTTTCCGGGTAAATTTACTCTCCTACCCCTTTCGTCAAACCTCGCTGTTGAATCTGAGATTTCAGTCGAACTGGTTCCACTTTTTTCAACTCGGCGAGTTGTATGAGAATGAGACTCATGACGAGACGAATGTGTATGGGACCCATGGCGAGATGAATGTGCATGGCGAGTTGAGTGCGAGTGGGATGCACGACCTTTATTTTGCGCCGCCATCAATTCTCTATGACTCTGAAGTACTGTCTCCATTTGCAATTGCATTTGCCTCTGCACTTGATCCGCCTGCCTGTTATTAACCTCCAGAATTTGCCTTAACAGAGCCTCTGTGGTATTTATGGATCCAGTATTATCTGCTATCACCACTGGGCGAGTTACAGTAGCACCAGGTGCTATCGCCACACCATTCCTACTAGCCGCCTGCGGAGTTTCTGCCACCACCGCTGGAACTTCTTCTGCTACATGCCGGGCTTCGCCGACATCTTGCACCAACTGCTGCTGATTATTAGCTGTCGCTGCTCCTGCTGCAATTGCGTTTTGAGCTGCTCCCCCTGCATTTGATGTTTCGCCTATGGTAAATCTTCCATCACCAATCTGTCCGCCGCAAGCATTTGCTTCTACATGACTGCTGATTCTCCTTAGCATGGGATTAGGCTCAGGTGACCTTTCTGCATTCTCAAAACGAGTAATATCTTCTATGTAAACTTCCTCTTGGCGAGTCACTTGCTGGACAGGCGATCGGCGAGATGAGCTTGCCACATTAGGATCCACTGGACCAGCTGGTTCCATTGCTCTGCTTCTAGTGTTGTGACCACTGGGGAGTGTCGCTGGTGTAGGAAGGATAGGGTGTCGAGGAGGCCTACCCGCCGGGGCTTTATCGCTTCTTCCTCTAGGACCCATTCGCCGAGGTTCTGTAAGAGAAGACAAACACACTTCCTGACAGTATTGCTCTGTTAGTACTGTGGGTAAATGCCAAATAAGTTAGTTACTTTTCAGAATATTGATGAATGAAATACAAAGGGAACAGCTTTTCATCACGTGATGCGCAGATGATGACCTAAGCATGACAAAAATTGCAAAAACATCCTATGTGATTGTGATTCTGAAATCAAAATGATAGTACGACCAACTTCTTAAAGAACGGCTTGACAAGGTTTTAGGATGTGATTTCCTTTATGAAACTGAAGTTCATACTAGACATCAGAACTAACTCTCTTTTTGCCGGAAATATATATCTATATTTGAAAAACTCCGACCAAAAATGACAATTTACATCTAAACGACTAACTCTCCTACTGCTCATGTGAGAAAAGTGAAATATGTGATAAAACCATCGCAGCACACCGGCTAACACTCATGTGTAACTGGAACAGTACTTAATCCAGCAAGATTTCTCAGAATAATATAAGATGTCTTTTGAAAACCAAAATCTATCGCTAAAACATACTAAAAATGCCTTAGTTTTTCCAATTTTAGCAAAATTGCCCAGGAGAACCGTTGCAACAAAATTGATGACATACCTTATATGGTAAAACAAAGAGGACATCATGGAAAACTCATATACAGCGAGTATAGCTGCTATAAATAGTATGATACAGTTACTAGAACATAACGGCGACCTCAAAATTCATACACTACACTATATATAGAAACAAAGAACATACGACAATATCTCAAATCATGAACCATACGATATACCATTTTTAACAAAATAAGACAGGAATCATATAAAGAAGAAAATCCTACACAGCGATCGTAACATCCTTATATGGCAAGTAGAAGTGACTAAAACACTTCCAGCGAGTTCTAACACATGTGAAACATACCATATATAGAAACCAAAAAAAGAAAGAGAAGTAACAGCAAGCCAAATGCCTCCAAATGGAAATCAGAGAGGTAGTGATACTATCGGCGATAAATCATACTATATATAGAAATAAAAGAACATCTGATACTTTAACAAAGTAAGTATAAGAGAAAAGATAAAAAATTGACAAGTTCAAAACCTTTTCTAGCGCCAAAATGTAACTGTGTAAAATCCCAT
>JAJJMA010081944.1:4820-20881 GCA_023529015.1 Papaver nudicaule
ATATATATTGACCAAATCAAATGGGTTATGGTTAATAAAAGTGTGGGCTATATTTAAGAGAAGCCTAAATGAAGAACTAATGGCAGTGAAGATTGAAGTTCAACAACATGGTGAAAATGGTGCATAGAAGGTGAGTTTTTCGTATATTTCGATTGCATCCGTTTGTGTTTTCTGTCTGTTTTTGATTGTCGGATCTGTGGTAATGATGAATGATGAGTTTTCATTTTTGGGTTTTGAATTGATTTTGTTGGTGAAATGGTTTTTTTTCTGATTAGGTATTTAATGGGGTTGTGGGTTTTTTTCAGTTTAGCTGGTACAAATTCCTCCTCTTATCTGTAACTTGTTTTTTTTTTTGATTTCCCTGTTTTTGCTCAAGTTTTTGTTTTGATTTTCTGTTGCAATTAAAGAAACCCAGTACTTAAAATCATCAGCTGTTTCCCGATTTGGGTTTATTTTTCTGGGTTTATGCAATTAGTATCTGTGACTTGCTTATTGTTGTATGTCTATGTTTCTTCTTTGTTTATGTTGAAACAATCAAAGAAACTAGTACTCATGTTTTCGTGTTGAGGACTAAAAATTAGTGTGGACGACTGTGGAGGTCTGAAATTGGTTTTAATCCCTGAAAAAAGAGGTCTGGGTTGTAAATCTTTGATTGAGCGGCTATTGGTTTTAATCCCTGAGCTTAGCATTTGGAAGGTGGTACTGTCTTGAGAGGTGTTTCACGATTGAGCAAAGCTATTCTGGCGGTAATTTTTGTTGAATTGTGCTCCGTGCATGTTAGTTGCGTTTTCTATCTATTAGCTTTTGTTTTATGCAATTTTGACTACTTACTGTAAAGGCAAGTGGTTACCACCCCTTGATAGGGTGATCAGGTATCTGCCTAGTTCAAAATCAAATGTAGAACTTTCTGGAAATAATATGAGATTCATGACATAAGTAAGACTCTTCGTTATCACCGTAAGAAGAAAACGGACCACTGATCTGGAAATTGATAAGAAAAAGGCTCAAACTGTTTGATTATCGACACTCTTAGGTAAAAAACAATAATTCCATAGTAGTCTGAATTTTTTTCCCAACACTGATTATCCTCGATGGACTTAGGATTTTCAATGTGAAAACCCTGGCCAATTCAATTACTGTCCTTGCTTCTCGATTTAGGAATAGGATAATGTTTTTCTGATGTCCAACAAGAAATGAAAGTATCCAGTGCTTCAAGTCGATGTAAGGTTTATTTCCTTAGCCATTACTTTTCTTCTATCCATAACCACCATTTACTCGCGACGTATCAAATTGCATTCATGCACTTGGTGGTTGTAATTGTTTCTGCTATGATTGGGGGAATTGTATTTTCCTGTTTGGAAAACCGGGCGTATACTAATATTTCTAGTTAAATATATGTCACTTCGGTCTGGAAAGTGCTTTTTAATTATCGTTGTGATGCCGAGATACTTGTACTCGAGAGTATACCTAGCTGTTAAAGGCACCATCCAACACAGTCGAGACTCAGTCTTTAGTATGAGTTCTACATGAAGATTTCACTCTGTTGATGCATTTGCATGCTAAGTCCTTGTCGGTCATCTGCTTGCGGGATCTCTAATTGGACCAGGGGGTTTGAGTTTCATCAGGGAACTGGTCCAGGTATGCTGTCAACTTTGGTCTCTCATTGGGATGTCCTATTAGAAGCTACCAGCTTTAGTCTCTTAGTATGCATTTCTTTTTAACAAGCTCCTGGACGTATTACCTCATATTAGTAACTTTGTGCAGCTTTGTTACCTTTTGCACTCCTTAAGACTATTTAATATGGTGTTTTTCCATCCTTCTTCAGGTTGAAACTGTTACTCAGTTTGGTGTTGTCTTTCTTCTTTTTGCATTAAGCCTCGAGTTATTCTTGGTATAGGTAGGTTAAACTGGCGAACCGCGAACTATTTGACTTGCTCTTTTTGTGTAGAAGTTATCCTCTCACCAATGTAGTTAAAAGTTGTTGGGCCTGTTACTCTATTAAGTAATCATTTTTATGTAAATTCTCATTCTTATAAATATAGATCATAAATTATTTACTTTACTTCTGTTTCAGGTGGGTGGTACACAATTATCAGAGTGTATTTGTCGGGGCCTTCTTATTATGTCGTCGACTGCACTGGTAATGCTTTGTTTATGAGGCATCTGTGGTGAAATCTGGTTCAGAGAAGCATCTTGATCTTCTGAGACCATCTGCGAGATATGCAGTGTCTAAAGGTATGTTACTATATTTGTGTTTGTTTTTCAGTCTCATTAACCGAGTTTGGACTTCCCATATAGCTAGGCTTAAATTATTATGACTGACCAAATCATTGAGAGAAGGGCAGTGCAATTCCCTTTGCTTGTGACATGCTTACTTCCTTGCAAACAAAATCTCGGTCTAGTGTTACACCAACAACCAAGTATTAGCAGTGATGTTTCTGTACTATTTACGTAACAAGTAATGCTTACAATGCTATTACTGTATACGCATTATTGATTTCTATTTTTTGTTCTTATGCTACAATTGTCCCTATGGGTGCCTATGTAGGCTAAATTGTATTAATTAGAACCTGTGGTGCAATGGTAGCACAACTGACTTCATGTTAGGAGATGCGTGTTCGACTCACGCTAGGTTCACTCGGTAGCTTTATAATATACCTCCGAGCTACCGAATAGGCTACATTCGGTAGCTTTTTTAAGCCGCCGATGACAACTAAAATTTGGTCAAGTTTCTGTAGCCAAAATCAAGTAGCTACCGAATATAAGAAATCCCTAAAAAATAAAAAAAATCAAAAAAACAAAAAAAAAAAAATTACATTCGGTAGCTCGAATGAAAACCCTTTTATTAAGTTATTTGAATTAGGTTAGTGTTAAAAGGGTGTTTCTTATTGGTCGAATCAAAACCCTTTGATTACCCGTTCTTATTGGTCTCATAATATTTGGTTTTAGGTGTTTCTTAGATGATTACAGGTCTGATTTTTTCTGTTGTGTTTACAAAATATTAGACTTACATGCTCTAAAGTTTCATTAGGCTCACAAGTCCTCTATAACCCATTGTGATTTGTTTATCCTGTTTTTCTTTGGCTCTTAAACCTTTGATCTGGAGGAACACAACTTAACAGGTAATCAATATGATTAATAAATTTTATATTCTTATTAGCAGGTAAATCTAAACCATTGGTTCTTTGCTTCCCCATCTACAATGTTTAATTAATTTCTTAACCGTCTCAATCTTGGTAACCTTTCTAATGTTGTCAGCTAAATCCCTGACATGTTGTTGTATTGCAAAGCTCAGGCAAATGGTTCTGCCAAGAATGCATATTATAATCCAGGAATCCCTTTCAAGCTTGGTAACCTTTCTAATGTCGTCAGCTAAATCCCTGATATGTTGTTGTATTGCAAAGCTTGATACGTCTGTGGATAAAAAAGTTTAGAATCCAGGAATCCCTTTCAAGGTTTGTTTCTTTGTTTGGTTTATCCATGCAATTGTATTCTTATTAATAATGAATTGAATATATAAAGAGTATAAAAGATAGGTTTGCGATTTTCACAGAGATAATTTTATTTCTTGCTGTTAGTGAAAAAGCTTTTCTTTTTTCGAATGTTTAGTTAATGTTAAGTTGTTGAGTGAATGCCTTACATATCTGCCTTGGCAATACATGATTAGTGATGTCGTACATATGACCTAACTGGGAATAATATAGCGATTGTTAAACTCGGGCTCCAGTTTTCCATGAGATTTCTAGAGTTTCAGATGAGAGACATCTTTAACATTATACTTAACTGACCGCGTTCTAACATCTACATTTGATGTCTCCAAAGTATTTGACTGAGTCGGGTTACCATTATTTCTTGGATTTGTGTTCAATTTATCTCAGGAGCTCTGAGAAATGGGTGTTGATCCTTATTTTTTGGAGTTTCTAGAGGGTGAAAACTAACCACAACTACAGGTTAGGGATATTTTTTTGGAATGTCAAAGAATTAATATGAACAGCTTGACGAATTTTTGGAATTCTGGATGTCAAAGAACAAATATTAACAGCTTGACGAAGGTACTACTGCGGATATGGAGAACGGAGGTAGCTGCTATTTTCCATTTTCAATTCCTTTTTGTTACCATATTTTTATTTATTTTTGAAAATCAATTGCATTTGATTGTTTCTTTCTGGAAGCAGGCTTCTTTCATATGCCTTTTCTGTTGTGGGCGTTTGCAACAACTGAATTTTGATTGTTTCTTTGAATACAGTTGTTCAACTTTACTTTAAAGATGAGCGAAATTTATTGATCTTCAGAGCCCCCAAATGGAAGATAGTAGCTACTCCTGACTAAACCCGATTAGTGTTTATACATCTAATCCAGCGACAATAGCAAGTGCAATTAGGTGTATCAACACTAATCCAGTTTTAAGTTTGGACGTATGGGTACTACAAACTGCGTCACTGTTGAGAATCACACCAATCGTTGATGTGCCATCGTAAATGGATAAGCACATCACTTTTTGTTACATGTATAAATTATGTTGTCTTTTTCTTCATCTAATCTGCAAAAATCAAACCTTCTGGCTAAGGTTGGGGAATTGGGATCAAAGATACTGTTTGCAACATCATAAGGCTATATGGCCCCACTTCAGTTCATCTATGCATTCTTTTGGTTCTACGCCCCCCATGAGAGGTACAGATTCATCATTTCTTTGCTGCCATTTCCGTCTGATCTATGATAATTGTGTTTTCTGAAGCAACATGTACATGAAAAATCAACTGCATACAAATAACATGTTGGATTTCCATCGTACTAAGCTCTTGCATTTGTTCACCTTCTTTTCACAAACGGTTCTTTATCTCCCCGCAAGTATTATCCATCTCTTTTTCATTTTATGCGCATGTCTTAATTTTGAAATAGGGTCCATAAATTTGGCTTCTGCGGGGAAAAAACTAATACATTTAGTTTGGGGATCTAATTTTTCTTATGAAACATAATCCGTAATTAATTAAATGCGGTGGTCAGTTAACATCAAATATGAAAAGGATGGTTAGTCGTTTCTATATCCATACATGCATATTTCGTTTTCTATCAAATACATGATTAGCAACATAGCTTTTTTAAAATCATTTTGTATATACTCCCTCCGTTTCAAAAAGATAGGCACATTTGACTTTGACCAAAAATTAAAAATCTTAATAAAACTAATATTGTAATCATTTTTGTCATTTTTTTTCTTATTAACCCATAGCACTTGTCAAAAATAAACCAATCATAAAGAAAAAACGATAAAAAAAACTCTAATGGTTAGTTCATTTGAAACCTTAATTTTAGAAAAAAAGTCAAACGTGCCTATCTTTTTGAAACGGAGGGAGTATCTTGCAGTGATCTTCAAATGAGACAACATTTCAATAGAAATGGGTCTTCAAGCTTCATATTTCTTTATCTGTTTCCCAGGTCACTGACTAGACTGCAGCAAGGGAGAATTATACCAACTTTGGTTAGTACAGTGCTTCAGAGGTAATGCACATGCATATTCTGTGATTGAATTAACAGCTACTTCCTTAACCAATGGATTATGTCTGAACGATAAATTGTCAGTCTTAAAAGCTCCCTGATTACAAAGCTACTTTTGCATTTTGCTACTTAGCAAAAGGAATCTTCTGACTGCATAGTTGCAATAACACTGTTGACACGAGCAAAGTAGATGAAATTGAGACGAAATGAGAAAGAAGTAGCTAGACTTAACCTGATTGAATGGTCTACCAAATCACACCAAGATTATCTACACAACTACTTAAATACAAAATAACCATACACTAAATCATTTCTTTAATTACTTACAACCAAATCACAGTGATTAAGAATGCCTTGGCAAAAACAGATCAAAATACTACGTTTTGCCGTATAGTCACATAAGATTTACTAAACTCATCCGTAAATGGGGTGCCCAGAACATAATGGGAGCAGTTCTGGGCTGGACCAAGAACTGCGTGTGACTGGCTTGGTCCATGCAAACTGGTTTCCCTAATTTCTGATCTATGATCCCAAAGTTTTGCAGCAACAAGAAAGTTTGATAACAAGACACAGTTCCCAGGATTCTCAGGTTCAATCTCGAAAATTCAGTTTGTAGCGATTTTTCCCAAGTCTGCATTTTTGTATACCCTACAAGCTCCTAATAGTGCAGACACCAGCAGTTGGCTGTACTGGCATTTCCTGGAGGAACTCATAAGTCATACCCTTTTTAATTCCATCGACAGATGGAAAAAGCATCGTCGATGGAAATGGGAACGACCAAGGACATCAACCATGAAGAATGGGAAGATTATTTAAACGCCCCTAAAAATTCACCCCTTCACAATCACCCCTCCCTACTTTTATAATCACCCCTCCTTGTTTTTTAAGCTTAGAACATTACTATAATACCCTCACTATAAGTGTACCCAATTAATACTCATTAATTCAGTTTCTTTTCAGCCTCCACCGTCAACACAACCTCCACCACCACAAACACAACCTCCGCCACCAAAACCACCACCGAATTACCTTCTACCACCGCCTCAACCACCACCACCACCTCACCACCACTACCACCACCACTACCACCATCATCGCATCGCTGCCACCACGACGCCACAATCATCTCTGCCACCACCAGTGCGCCATCGTCATTTCCATTGCCACCACCAACACAACCTCCACCACCACCACCACCCCAACCACCTTCTACAACCACCTCCGCCACCACCATCTCATTGCCACCACAACTTCCGCACTACCAACACCTCCTACCACCACCACTACCACCATTATACCGCCGCCACAACCACCATTATACCGCCGCCACCACCACCAAACCATCTCCACCACCACTTCCACCACCAGTAAAAACTTAGTGTAAAGTTGGCAACTTGACACAAAACGGATGTAAAGTTGGCAACTTGAAACAAAGTGCAGTGTAAAGTTGGCAACTTTACACAAAAAGTTGCTAGCCAGGAGAATTCCTAGACTTTGATTTTGTGTAAAGTTGGCAACTTGAAACAAAGTGCAGTGTAAAGTTGGCAACTTTACACAAAAAATTGCTAGACAGAAGAATTTCTAGACTGCGATTTTGTATAAAGTTGACAACTTGAAACAAAGTGCAGAGTAAAGTTGGCAACTTTACACCAAATTCTAGTGTTAAGTTGGCAAGTTAATATGAACGAGTGAACCCGGCGTGACTCGAACACGCATCATCTGACGTAGAGTCAGTTGTGCTACCATTGCACCACAGATTCATCAAGTGAGGAGCATTTCTATTATACATAAACATATGGATTATGCGAACAACCATAGGGATTATGAACAAATTTGAAGGGACAAAATTTTATTTATGTCTAGTTTCAAAAATGCCTGCAGTTTGCTACACTTGCATCTAATGTTTCAAAGTGCTTCTATACTAAAGTTAGTTTTTGACTGGTTACCTGTATCTTGAGGTCGACCTGACCAAGAAGGTTCAACAGTAGACTGTTGCATTTCTGTGTCCGAAGGCAGTCAATTTACACTAATAACCTGCATCAAAAATTGCCATGTATTAGTAACACAACAATCATAAATCAGTTGCATCAATAGTACATTAATCTCTGACCTAACATTTCCCGAAAAGGATCAAATACACACACAGCAATCACAACTCACCACCACAACCACCAACATCTTAACGTCATTCGATCCGAAGCTCCAAAACCTTAAGTACATTTCATTACATAAAGGCTTGGAAAATTCAATCCTCTTTCCAGGTCTTGACATTAGCATTTCAAATAGACGGAATAAAAGCCAAATATATAAAATTGTTTTTTCTACAATTTCATCAACCAGAACAGTTACCGCAACGAGACAGGTCACCGAAGGCTAACAAAAGCTATTAAGTTCACATACTGCAAACACATTAAATTTTAGGGGATTTTACCTTATCAGGGCTGAACTTAAGCTTGAATCTAGACAAGCTGTGAGACAAACCCAAACTCATTGGAGTTAAATCTTGAACACCAAGACCTGAAATAAGTTCAGTCAACTGGCTTCTGACACCTCTCATCAGCTCCATCACCATGTTATCATGCACACAATTAATATTCTGAAACAAGAAAACATCATTAAAGCACACACATCCAATCTCACACGAAAAATTCTGTATATTGAGCAGAGCTGTAGAAGAGGTTTACCAGTTTCTCCTGAATGGCTTTTCCTAGTCTGGAATCAGCTACAACCAATCTTTCTCCATCGCAGTGAGCCTTCAAGAACTTACGAAGACCCTTGCTTGGTTTGCTATCAATAAGTAACGTAGTCGCTGACAATGCCTCAGCCGTGTTCTCAAACTCTGAGAAAGCTTTCAACTTTACAATCTGTTATCACATCAAGTATTCAATTACAAACACATCCATCACAAATATATTACATAAATCATGCAACAACAACAACAAAACAATCCCGAAAAATTTACAATAAGAAGCCATCATCTTCTTCTAAATATAATCCCACCACCACCACAACCACCAACATCATATCAAACAAAAACATCACCACCACCAACACCACAACCACCAACATCATTATTAGACTCAGATTTCGGTTTTAACGAACACCACCGCCGTCGCCATTAACATCAGATTCACATACAGGTCCACCACCAACATAATCAGATTCCTATTAACCACCACAATTACCAGAAAATCAAAATTAAAATCAAAATGAAACCAATTACGAAAATCATCACCAACAGCGTTATATAATCATTCACAAAAATCAACAAACAACAATAGAAACCTACGACATCATCCACCCCCAACACAATAGCAACAACAACAACACTTACCACCACAACCACAAAATCCAATTTACTCGAGATTCAAATTATACTACAAGATTTTTTTAAGAGATTTCTAGGGTTTTTGATACTAACCCTCACATGAATTCTCTATGTCAAATTGAAAATCGAGTGATTATTGAAATGAAACTCTCGAACAAAACGAGTAAAATTGAATCTGTCGATCATGATGTTGTTCGTATTCAACGATTAGACCAAACGATGTGAAGAAGAAAATAAATCTGAAATTGAAATCTGAAATCCTGTTGCGGAGGTTGTGGTAGTGGTGGAGGCGGCGACGGATATTTCATTGCAGATCTAAATTGAGTATGACCGAATAAGTAAAATTAAAATGGATCAGATGACGGTGATGGTGGAGGTGGTGGTGGCGACGATGGCTGAAAGCGTAGAAGATGGAGAAGAGGGAGAGAAATTTCAGATTTGGTTTCGTGGAAAAATGAAATACTAATGGTTTTTCTTTTACCTTAAAATTATATATGGGTATTTCTGGAATTATAAGAAAAATCAATTTTAATGGCCTTAAAATTTAACCCTGCAAGGTGATTGCGAAGGCCCATCAAAAGAAGGGGTGATTGTTACATTTCCTCCATGAAGAATAGTAATCTGCATCAGGTTCAATCATGTAATCCCTACCCATTGAATTCAAAATTGACTGGGCTTCATCAACAAGCCGTGCTGCACCCGGATAAAATAAAACTCCAGTGAAGGTAACAAGTTGGGCTTAACCCCTAATTTCAACATTGTCATTTTGTGGAAAAGTGACAAGGCTTGCCAAGATCATGGTGTTCCATGCGATAATGTCTCTCCGCTGAAGGTTATCCAACACTCTAGGCGAAATATCCAACTCGCCACATTTTGCATACATTTTTTTTGGCACATGCTTTGAGCCGTCCCAAAATTCTGCGAGCCCTCCCGCCGTCAAAATTACCTTTTAGCCCTTGCAATGAAATGACTAAGTTATCCCTCAATTAACACTTGAAATGACTAGTATACCCTTTAACTAATTAACCTATATATTCTTAATCCTATCCCTAAAACAAAACCAAAAAAAAAAACCCTCTCTCCAAATTCAGCTCCCTTCTTCTTCTTCTTCTTCTTCTTCTTCTTCTTCTTCTTCTTCTTCTTCTCTTCTTCAAAAACAAAACCAACGAAAAACATCGCGAAAAATCATCGCGAAATCATCGTACCTCCTCGATTTCAAAAACTTAATCGCGTGACTTCTATTTAACATGGTGAAGACGAAAAAAAAGGCTGGTCGAGGTGATAAACAACCAGAATCTCCCCCGGATCCTGATGAACCAACTCTTGCCCAAGTTCAAGAGAAAAATCGAATCGAGCGTGGAAAAGGAGATATGGCAGCGATTCGAGGGTATTTTCGCTAACCCATTTCATCACATTTGCTTTTTATGGTGTTTGATTGAAGTTTTATGTTGTTTTGATGGGTGAATCGAAGGATTTAGGGTAGAAAAACCAGTTACAGATTAACATTCGGCCCCTAAAAAACCCAGAATAGGGCCCGAATGCTCCATTGTTCTTGAGAACGAAGAGCAATTCGGCCCCTATTCTGGGTTTTTTAGGGGCCGAATATTTGCATTAGGCTTCTATTTTTTTTAGGGGCCGAATTCGCATCCGGCCCCTAAAAAACCCAGAATAGGGGCCGAATGTACATCCGGCCCCTAAAAAAATTACAAATGAAGGCCGAATGTACATCCGGCCCCTAAAAAATTTCAAATGAAGGCCGAATGTTTAACTGTTTCAATGATTTCACTTTCTTACCATGTTGCTCAATTGTGAATTATTGTTGTGTGTACGGTTTAATGTGTTGAATTCTTCTTGGTTTGGTGTTTTAATTTTTGTGGTTGTTGTATGAGTTGAAATTGGGTGTTTTAAGTTGAATTTATGAGGGGGATGTTGCTGTGTTAATGTTCTAATTAGGAATAAGAAGGGGAGAATGGAAGTTTCTCCGCACAAAAAAGGGGAAACACCGTTAGGTCGCAATCCTGATAAACCCTTGGGTGCTGAAAATAGGCTCAAAAAGCCGGGGTCCGTGCTTATCCGTGAACCATCATCTATGGAGATGGGGAGAGAACAAGAAGACGTTGAAGAAGATGTTGAAAAAGATGTTGAAGGAGATGTTGAAGAAGCCCCCCAACCATCAAGGAAAGGCAAAGAGAAGGTGGTTTCGACTCCTCGTAACATCCATAGCAATGTTCCTGCACGTGACTTGTTGTTAGACCCTAGAAGAGACGGAAAACCCCATGGTCTTCCACGCGATGGTGGTGAAGTGTTGATTGGTTACAAGGAGTCGTATGCTTCGGTAGTATATTCGACCAAGGTATGTGTATCGACTGAGAAACAATGGTCAATTCGTTTATTTATATTATTGATTTCTTATTTATTTATGTTGGGTTGTAGGATACCGCTCATGCAACCCGCTTACTTAGAGCTCAGAAAGCTACCAAATGGAGTCTTGACAATGAGGTGCAAGGGGTAAGGGCTCTAGTGGAGGCAACTGGTCTATTGGAGGCAATAGAAAATCGTATGCCCGAGAATGATATGATAACATGTTCGGCTATCGTCGAAAGGTTTCAACCGGAGACAGGAACAATGCACATGCCTTTCGGTGAGGTTGGTATAGAAGCCGACGCCTCGAAACACATCCAAGGCCTCAAGGTTAGAGGTAAAGCAGTGGGAGTGGGTTTTAAAGATATGGATTGGGAAGAAATGTATCCTTGGGCATACAAGGTCCTCGGTTAGGATAGAGCTAAAGCTGAGCTCGAATGCTGTAGAGCCAAGAAAGATGTGGATGAAAAAGACTTTGGGGGTATCAATAAAAAAAACAAGATTAGATTGTTTAAGTTGGCGAACTTGAAGAAAGAGTTTGAAGGAACCTTGAACCCATCAGAGGACAGAGTTGTAGACGAGGAAGCAGTGAGGCATACCGCTGGGGCTTATGTCTTGTACCATCTTGGTGCCCTCATCTTTCCGGACAGCACGGGGAACTTGGTGAGTACAAACTATCTGCAGTTGTTGGGGGATCTCACCACTCTTGATGAGTACGCGTGGGGAACCGCCTCGCTTGGTCACCTAATCAACGAGCTTGGAAAGGCCTCTAAGTATGAAACTAAAAACCTTGGAGGAAATTGGAACTTATTCCAGGTAAATCTCTACCCATGTAACTGTGCTATCCACATATGCTCTTGTTTATATATTTTGTGTTGATTGTTTGTTTTAAAATTGTATGAAGGGGTGGATTTATGATCATTTTGATAAATTGGAGTTGGTGAAGAAAGTCGATGAGAACGTCGACTCTACCAAGCCTACCACGGCAAAATACAAATTCATAGAGAACGTCAACAAGTCGAAGTTCAAAGGCACAAGATTGGTTGACTTGAGGAAGAGGTTAGATCAGATGAAGGCCGAAGATTTCACCTATAGGCCCTACGAGAACCGTGAACCTGAAATCGGTGCGATCGTTTCACAACGAGACTTGCCGATTTCTACGTACTATGGTCCTTTGTTCTTTCCCTTTGGTTATGGCATGTATGATCCCCGCCGTATTCTAAGGCAATTGGGCTACGTTCAAACTATCCCGGTTGCGGAGACAAGTAAGTTCAAATTGAATGCAAAGGGTGGCGGGAGCGATGATACCAAGAGCACCGACCATGCATGGTGTGGCCACTATGATCCCGTACCAACTGTTGCACTGTGGAACTCACTTGACTCCAACAATATTCGTGTGGAGGGACTTCGACTCATCTCGGACGATCCAGCTGAAACGGCTGATGGGTACATGGAGTGGTACAATAAGATTTCTCACCCTCTTATTGTTAATCGGGAATCCCAAGCCAAAGTAGCTGAGCAAAGGAGTGCGGAAGAGGCCACAGAAGGATCTAGCAAGGCCAAATCTGAAAAGAAAGCTTCCTCAGTTTTCGAGAAGGCGAAAGAGTTATTTGTAAGTATTTTGAAGTTGTCAAGTTTTGATATCATAAGGTTGTGCAAGTAATACTGATAGCATTTTGTTTTGATTTGAATTGTCTACAGCTTTCAAAGTCTAGGGGGCTTTTGAAGAAAATGAAGGTTAGGATGGGGAGCAAGAAAGCTATAAATGTGGACGATTGGAGTGCCTGCAAGAAAGCTATAAATTGATTAACAGCTATGCTAGTGACATAATGGCAAGTAAGAGGCCGCGCAAGGAGGGTGAAGGTTCGAGTGGAGCCGGTGGTGCTGATGATCAAGGTGGTCGCACGAAAAGAGGGCGTGGACAATGAACCTCTTAATGCTTGAATTCTTTCAACTCTTATCTTTAAATTTAGTAAACTTGAAAAACTTTGTTATTCATGTTTGTTTTAGAATCCTTTGTTTTGTTTTCAAACTTTAAACTCTTAATCTATGTATGCAATGCTTTGTTATGTGGTTATGTTATTTGTTGTGTTTGGGAATCAATATGCAGGTCACATTCGGCCTCTAAAAGAAAACTATTGTGGAGGCCGAATGTACATTCGGCCTCTAAAAGGAAACTATCGTGGGGGCCGAATGTACATTCGGCCCCTAATATGAAACTATCGTGAGGGCCGAAGGTACATTCGGCCCTCACAATACCCAGATTTTAGAGGCCGAATGTTACACTGAGTTTCAAAAATTTTTACACCCCAACATTCGGCCTCTATAAAAATTTATCGTGAGGGCCGAATGTACATTCGACCCCTAATGATGTAGAATTAGAAGCCGAATGCTAATTCGGCTTCTATTAGTTGGAGATGTTGCAGGCCGAATGTTTAATAATATCAAAAAAGAGTTGTTGTGTTAAAAAATAGATCCGTTGGAGTTCGAAAATAGATCCGTTAGAGTTCAAGAATAGATCCGTTGGGGCTCCTCTATATAAGGTTTTGACACAACTTCTAAAGGTTGTTATACCAATTTATTTTTCAAGTTTTTTGCTGTTCCAAAACGGCGCTTGTCCAGGTACCACAACACCCATCAAGCCATTCAATGATTCACGCAAAGAAGTTTTCAATCTAGCTCGGCAGCGATATTACCTTATCCATCACCGAGAATTCAAGTTTGTTGAATGTTATGAAAGATTGAGGGTGGTCAATGAATTAGTTTGGTGAAATGTTTGGAAGCGGTCAATAATAGTTTGGTTTACTTATTATTATTGTTGTATTTTCATCTTTGCATTGTGGTTGTCTAAGTTCTTTACCGTTTAATATATTCGGCTTCTATTTTTAAACTATCGTGAGGGCCGAATGTACATTCGGCCCCTAATATGAAACTATCGTGAGGGCCGAATGTACATTCAGCCCCTAATATGAAACTATCGTGAGGGCCGAATGTACATTCGGCCCCTAAAATACCCAGATTTTAGAGGCCGAATGTTACACTGAGTTTCAATAATTTTTACACCCCAACATTCGGCCTCTATAAAAATTTATCGTGAGGGCCGAATAAACATTCAGCCTCTAATGATGTAGAATTAGAAGCCGAATGCTAATTCGGCTTCTATTAGTGTGAGATGTTGCAGGCCGAATGTTTAATAATATCAAAAAAGAAATGGAAACTATGGAAAGGAGAAACGTTTAAATACGAACAACACTACCAAACAAAATAAATTCCAGCAAAAAAGTGCATTTCGTGTGAGCCGAATGTACTAAAAAAGGAATTGCATCCAAACCAAACAAAAAACAACAAGAACATTCGGGAAAATGTAGTAGGTTAACCCAAGTCGGTGACCATCTCCTCGATTCCTTGAACTTCTTCAAATCCAACCGTCGTTTCTACTTCTTCAATGTAAGAGTGCATTTCAATCAAATCATCATCATCCAAGTCTTCACTATCACCATCCGATACGTTACATTGAGGGATGCCTTGCTCCATGTGGTAAGCGGTCCATGCATCAATTCCCGTCTTGTATTTGTTATACCAATCACATGAGTAGTTTCTCTCTACGTTTTCCCAAAAGCTATGGGGATGAAATGGAGGTAGTGGGCAACTAGGTTGTAGCTTCAGATCAATAAAATGGCATCTTCCAACATGCCCGATGAAAAGTCTCCTATCATTCACATTGGCATCGCAAGGAGACTTAAGCGGTAAATAAGTTTGACTCAAAGCAAAGGAGTAGAAATGTACCACGCAATTGAATGCCTCCGCTATAAGGAACCCGCATATTGGAAAATCCATCCAATGTTCATCTTCGATTCTAGGGCCTCCACGTAATTTCCTTCGAAATTGTATAAATTCCTCATTTGTACCCGCTACTCCATTAATGCCATCCTTCATCATTTCCTTGTAGAGTCCACTTCTTGTTGTAACTAGGTTGTGTGCTAGGTGTCTTACTCCCCTTATTGTTGCCATTTCCCACGCTTGATGGAGCTTTGTTTGACCGGCTCCTCTTCCTTGAGCTCAACACACTATCTCTATCTTGTACCGGCATCCCCAACTTCTCCATTTCCTTCCTCTCCTCCTCATACTTTGCATTGTGGTACTCAATACCGGAAGGATTTCTTTTTGTGTAATCTTTAGACGCTTGCAAATTGTGAGCTCTAGTTGCCTTCCTCGTCATACTTTGCTTCGACCTACCCTTTCCCGGCCTAACCTCCGGTTCTTCCAATCCCTCCTCGGTGTATGGCTCCACGATCGGTATCAACTCGTGCAATAGAATTTGCCTTTGCGCCCGGTTACTTCGCTTGTACTTCTCAATTAGCCTTTTTCCAACATCCGTCTCCTCAAAGGGTTCGTCGGGATCATCGGTTGGACGAGGAACAAAGCTTAATTGCTTCCAATGTGGATCAATATCCTCAAAAGGTATGAGATCGGGGTCTTCGTAGTTGGCCATGATATGTCGACATGGAAGTCCCATCGATTCCATCAACATGCAATTACATTCATCGCCCGGTTGGATGTTGTGTTTATCTTTTTTCTTTCTCTCTTTCATCAATATCTCGATGCATAGATGTGAGACGTTATGAGTAAGGCCGCGGAGCATCTTGTGGTCCCCATAAGTTTGGTGTTGCATCATCCTATTCCATTCAAATTCTTCAAGGATCCTCCTAACATCACATGTGAAATACTCATTGATTGAATCGAAGACGGAGACGAACGAGTCGATACACCCAAATAAGTTCTTCTTCAATCGGGAATGAGACCCCTCCACCATGCTTATGGCTCGGTTCTGATGAGGTTGTCAACCTATCAATAATATTTCTCAACTATTACACGA
>JAJJMA010081944.1:25881-39973 GCA_023529015.1 Papaver nudicaule
GTAAAATCAGTGAATCGGGTTTGTTCCTAACCACATGTTCATAAGTTTGACATGTTAACTTAGAGTTGTCTAATATACATCAAAGTCCACAAAATCCCTTTGCAACGTTGATGCTTTGCTACTTGTGATAAAATCACCCCAACAATTACGGATTAGAGTTTAAGAATCTAGCGTTAGAATTGCACACAAACTATTCAATTGTACACTTAAACAATATGTAAGCAATTCATGGTCATAAGATCAATAAAAGACAAGCAATAAAACAATACTTTGAGGAAAGATCAACTTGTATAAATCTTAAAAACTCATGTCATGTAGCTTCAAATTCATCCTCAATCAATAATAAGATTAGCTACTCATGTCTATTAAAGAAAACATAATCTTTGAGATAAAATAAGTTGTTAAAACTCAAAGAAAAATAAGAAAAAGCAAACTCAGATTTCAAGCTTTATGTTCACTGCGCCTCCAATTCCTGCGCCTCCAGAAAAGTCTTCTCTAGCCGTCTCCAGCTGTTGCTAAAAATTCTCCCTGCGCCTTGAACTCCGCCTTAAAACTGATAGTAAAGATGTCCCTTCTCCTGTTATCGCCTCCCTTTTATATCTTCTCTTTTCTGCCGACCTAAACCCACAGAAATATGTTTCTTCTTCAAACTCAAACTGCCCAAAATATACTCTGTATCCTCCACCATCCATCACACAAATCAACAGCAAAAGACCCACTGCAATATCCTTCTTTAGCTGTTTTCTTGGGCTCCAACTCTTTCCTAAACTCAACCATATTTGAACCCTTGGCTTGAACGCTTACAAAACAGATGGCTGGCTGCTAACAGGTGTGGTTCAGCCAACCAGACTCGCCTGAACACTGCTCTCTTTGTTGCCTTCTCACTCCTGCTTAAACTCTCAGCAAAAACCCTCACACGACATCACAGTAGCTCCATATTCATGCCCCGAAAACTGAACAGAAACTCTGCATAACCTGCTATAACAACCCAGCTACAGCCCTTTCTAGCTGATCCTGCACTACAACAACAACCAGCAAACTGACCCAAAACAACCCAGAAACTCATCATTCACAGCCAAAACATGATTTCTGCTGTCAAATTCAATATCTAATCAAACCCATTCTTCATAATCCTTCCAGGACTCGCATACACCCTTTATTTCTCTCCAAGCACTCAGTGGCAATCAACACCAGCAGGTAACCTCACTCCATCGAACCATCAGAATCCACAACAACAACACACTGCCACAGTTAATGCAAACTGCACCCAAATCCAATAACCAAACTGCTTCCATTCTGCACTTCCTGTAGGTGTCATAGTTTAGATCCTAATCAAGGCAGACAACCCTTCAACATTCAATCTGGCAGTTCACACAAATCATAGCAGCAGCACCATAGTAGCCTCCATCGCCTGACAGTATTTATGCTCAGAACTGCATCTAAAACCTCACCCAGAACTCAGCTTTCCTGCTGCTCTTCTTGTAATCAAGTCGATACCCATTTCATGATTCAGCCTAGACTAAGCAATTACATCTAAATCTCCCTTGAATACAGCTCATAGACCATAGCTCCTGCTCACCAAAATGACAGCAGCAGCAGTACAGCAAATCATTCCAAGCTCCAGAAATTCAGCCTCAAATCACCACCAACTGCTCAGCAACAACATCATTTACTTTCTCTCTATTCTGGCTCAACCTAACCCCAGAATTTTGTCAACTGCCACCCAATCTTACCGCAACCAGCACCAGATCTCCATAGTTGCAGTAGCTTCATAAGCCCCATCTGAACTCAACCATTCATCCCATGAGATAAACAAGAAATAGCAACAGCAAACCCCAAATCTGTGCAAATCTGAGCTCAGACTCTTGACAAACTTGCATCTCTCTTCCACAGTTATAGTGGCTTCAAAACCCCCTTGTAGAACCACCAATTATCCTGTAGAATCCACAGCATAAAGCACTACATCAACACCCAGACATCCACTGCAACAGCAGCGGCAAACCTCTCCTCTTATGGCCTAAATTTGGTCCCAGAAATGCTATAAATCTCAACCATGTTGTTTCCCTAATCAAAATCCAGCTGAACTCATTGTTCATCAGCAGTTGAGGTTTCTAAAACCACTTCAATCGTTGCCCACAGCTCATACAATTCATGGCAGCAACACAGTTTCTTATGGTCAAATTGACCCCAATAATGCCACCAATTCATACTCATTACTTTCCCTAAACCATCAGTTCTTCGTATTCGTAACAGCTCAAAACCCCCCTATGCTCTCTTCCTTTTCTTGCTCATCGCCAACCAACAGTGAATCAACCAGAGAAACCCCTTTTTCAGCCAACCATAACACCAGCTTCCTACACATTCAACCCACTGATTTCTTCCTACACACAGACGACTGCAAATTCTGTTGTTACTTCTCCTCTTCTCGGAAATCTGGAAACCCATTCGTAATCCTTGGAAGACGACCACCTGAACCATAGTTGTAGTCCCTCTCCTCACTGCTAAAGTCAAATTCTGCCCAACTTCAGCACCTTCTCTGTCTTAATGTCGAGATCTGGTTCTCTTCAATCACACGTGTGGTTTCTAGGTGGTGAAATCCACTGATTTTGACGTCCTTCTTCATTCCAGCAGGCCTATCAAACGGCAAAACCAAACCCATACAAAAACAATCTCTCTTAGGCCCAGTAGTTATACGACCCACATGCCACCTTCAGTGAATTCAGTTTTTAGCTTATTTTTCATTCTTCTTTTTTTTTCTTTTGTTTTATGACTTGAAGTAATTGTACCTGCAAAATAGAAAACATCGTTAGAATAAAGCATTTTCGAGGCATAAGATAGACAAAAGTGTATGAATTGGGTACTCTTGAGTAGGTGTTTTAAGCACCTATCAGGCTTTGTAGTGTTCGTGAAGGTCATGTGGACGTTCGTGATTATGACGGCAATCCATGTTTGGATTCATATGCCACAATTCATCGGTACGGTTGTAGTTAAAAACTACCTTGAAAGGGCAATTCGTTTTCCTTGTCATTGTCTTGTACCTTTTATCCGTCTTCCCGGGCTTTCGAACTTGTTTCTTCGTGTGTCTTCTCACCAAGGTGCTTACCCTACTCCTCTCACAAACCATCACTAACCGCCTTTCCTTGGTTTCCCTATCTATTACGACCACGCACATTATTTTCTTTGCATGTGCTTCCATCCAATCTCGGCATTCGTCTCTATGTTTCCAAGTCTACATAATCAAATCGAAACAACTAAGAATTTGAAATACAATGGGGTTGACTAAAAGAGAAGAGCGAGGTAAAAAAAAAAACTACCAAGCCGAGAAAAGGTAGATAATGATCTCTAGTATCTTCGTGAATGGTTTGTAAGGGATCCACATCTTCGGCGGTTGTTTCAATACCACCCGGAACAACCTACAAGAGAGAAACACATGTAAGCATGCAACATTCGGCCTTCAAATGTTAGTAGCCGATTCCACATTCGGCTTTTATTCTGGCTCATCGTGCCAGCCGAATTAACATTCGGCTGGCACGATAACTCATGTTAGAAGCCGAATACGCATTCGGCTGTTAAACTTTACAAGCCGAATTAACATTCGGCCCCTATTATGAGAGCTTGTGCCAGCCGAATGTTACGCTGTAAAATAAGAATTCAAGTTCTTATTCAGCTGCCTACATTCGGCCTCTATTAGTACTTAGGTTAGCAGCCGAATCCGGATTCGGCTGCTAAAGTTTAGAGGCCGAATGTGTCAATATATTTCGAAAAAAAACAACATTCGGCCCCTATTATGGCAGCCGAACTGTTCTTCGTCTTGAACATTCGGCTGCCATAATAGGGGCCGAATATGGCGCTGGTGAGACATAAAAGTCTCACCTCTAGCTCGATTTCGGCCATAAAACATGATTTTGAAGTATACCTGTGTATTTGAAGCAATGGGTTCATCATATAAGTGCTCATCTTCAGGATTTGGGACAAAAAAATCATCGAAATCGTTGTTTTCTTGAGTTTCCGGTAAAACGTTTCGTGACGATGAAGATTCTCCCATAACCGGATTTCTCGCAACGATCATCGTATGTTTGTTACGTGGAGGTTCATCAATGTTATCCCCCCCAAACATTTCACAAAACACACAAACAAAACAAGAATCACACCAAAAACCCAAATTTTTTCTTTTTTTTCCCTCTTTTTCTTCCCTCTCAACAAAAAAATCTTCCCAAAAATTTGATTTTCTCTCACCAAAATTATCTAAAACCTTAATTATATACTTAACTCTAATCTTATTATTAACTCTAATCTAATGATAAGACTAATCATGTGAGGGGTAGTTTGGTATTTAAAAAAGTTGGAAAACTAAAGGGGTCCCAAAAATTACTAAGGGGAGGGACGGCGGGAGGGCTCGCAGAATTTTGGGACGACTCAAAGCATGTGCCTTTTTTTTTTTTGAAAATACATTTTGCATACATGAAAACCAGATAAGTTCCCACTATATGTTTAAATATTTATATATTTAACCAGATAATAGCTTAAAGCTATGACCGCCCCCACTATTATTACACGGCCATAGCCCACTTTCTTGTTTATGCGGCCGGCCTAATGACGACCCCGCTATGATGAAAGCTATGGCCCACATTATTGATCCCACATTTTGGTTTGCGTGGCCGGCCTAATGCCAGTCCCACTATTATTACATGGCCATAGCCTACTGCTATGGCCCACACTTTTGTTTATACGATCATGGTCATGGTCTCTGAAAAAGGAGGGGTACCGAAATACAACCAACTTTTCGTTTGGGCTTGTGAGTCTTATGGTTAGGTTTGGACGATCTCAAAAATCAATATCCAAACCTAAATAACTGGAGTTGTGATCTAGGGATCAACTCGACAAAGATGAATCTTTGGAGTTAAACTCGACAGTTATTTATAACGTACTTCTTGTGTTTGCTTTTAATTATATTCAGAGTTTATATAATTGCGGAAAGGAAAAGCACACAAGACACCAGAACGTTTTTTTAACGAGGAAACTGCCTTGTAGAAAAACCTCGGGACCTTGTCCAGATTGAACACCGCCCAGTACAAACTGACTACAAACGCTAGCCTACTATAAGACTTCGGTCTGGGATGTAGCAGAGACCAACTCAAGCCCTCCAAGCGAATTGGCTACTGTCGCACTCCTTACGTCTCTAGATCCCCCACAGATCGTCACGCACTTGATTCCCCCAGCTGACGTCCTTTACAGGCCTAGGAGTTGCTTTGACCGATGTCAAAGGCTTGTGTCAGCAATACTGGCTTTGCAACCTAATTGTTGACGTATGACTGAACTGTCCTCTATCAGTTTACCACACACAAGTTGACTTCCTTCGGATTGTTAAATCCAGGTCATACGAAAATCTACTTCACAAATCAGGGCTGACAAGCAAACCGAGTAAGCTATGCCCAATTTGTCTCTACCTCAGTTATACACGAAGAATCACTTAAGAAACTTGTACAACAGGAGCTAACTAGGTCTTACAACACCGAGTGCAGTCGTGCGTTGCTACCTTTCAACCCTGTGTGTAACGTACCAGTTCTTGAATAACCGTATATCAGAAGAGACGGACTATGGAATAGACAAGAACGTGTTCAGGTTACCAAGGTTACAGGTTAATCCGATTTCAACCAAATATGGTATCAGTCTCCTACCTGTGCTTCCCAACTCTCAAGAGAAGTCTTTTATAGTCGTAGGGAGTTCCCAGAGGAGCTGCAACCTATAGAGGATGACTATACCACAACAAGCGTTCACCGAAGTGAAAAGAGTTTACGATCACTTCCCTAAGGACCTTCACGTATGCTTGATGCTTGCGGTATTTGTCCGTAGACACCTCTATTTATAGCATTCAATAAGATAGGTTGCTTTGGAATAAAGCAATCAATTACTTGTCCCACAAGTTAAGGAAACCCTAAACTTCCCAACCAAGTAATAGTGATTAATCTCAATTGGAATTCTTTTAACATTTATCTGCCAAGTGTTTTGTTAGCTCAAAAACACTTCAAGATAGAATCCAACAGACCAGAGATAATCTTATCTTATTGACTCATTGAGGATCGTTAGATGGACCACAAAAGATATTTATGTGATATACAAGTCCACCTAAGAGATAATGGAGTTCAGAAGTGAAATTCTGGAAGAATATACACTTAATCTGAATACCAGCCAAAGTAACCGACATCTAGGTTCGCGTAGGTTCGCGAAATGTTCAGTCACCTTGGAACTCAGGAGAAATCTGAGTTTCTGGTTTGCGTACCGGTTCGTGAACCGTCCGCCATTCAGATTTGGCCAAATTTGGATTCCGCTGGAAGTTCTGGGCTTAGCCAGGACTTAGACGTGTGTACGTCCTCAGCTGTAATCCATTGGACTCTTGCTCAAGATTACTCCTTTAGATTCACCCATATCCAAATAATGATTTGCAAGCAAACCATTGCAATGGACAAATGGTATCGAATCTATCTCATTCATTCTTGTACTCACAGTATTTGTGGGAACAAATACTGGTCATGACACAAGACCATGTTAGACAAGAATACGATCTCAATTGCTATTATCACTACTAAAGTAGTCGACTATATTTCGAAAGAATAGAGAAAGTAGAATAGAAGAATTTCCATAAAGTCATAACTCCTACTAACCTTTTGTCAATGAAGAATAATTGATGTCTTCTTTGTCTTCACAGTCTTCGTCTTCAAGGTCTCTACTACTTTGTCTATATCCCAATTCCGAAATCTAAACTCTAGTAGGCTAAATCAAGAATTGAGTTTTGACACCTAAAACTGACAACTAGCTTGACATACCAACGCTAGTGGGTTTGACCGGACAATGTCCTAACAGTCTCACTCCCAATTCTACTCGGTCATGGGACCAAATCCTAATTTGTTTCGGCCATGATTGGTGCACTAGGTTATGACCTAGTGCCATGGACCACATTCTTATTCATAGGACATGTCTTGCTACCATTCCAAATCCTAAATTTTAGGTTATAACCTCAGTGGTTCCATAACGTTTATGTTTTCCTAATCAAATTCGGAAATCTGACAGATCACGAAATACTGTAAAGAACGTGGGATATGGTCTAATCCGTAAAGATTTAGGAAAAACTTCCTTCATGAAAGTTGTTCATTTGCAAGTTTGCTATAACATACCAAAAATTCGTAATTTTAGGAAATATAAGCTGACCTGGGCGATTTGACCATTGCCACAGAGGTTTGTTGAAATCCCCTCAGTCTAAATGGCGATTGCATAGCTCAATCCTTAGACTATTCTTATTGGTTTAAATGACGATCGCCTGGTTCAATCCGTAGACCATTCTGAGAGGAATGGCCCACCTCCAGAAATCCTGAAAGAGATACACAGGGTTATCGCTTAATTCTCTATTTTACATGCCAAGTCATAAATTTACCAATAAATGGTACGACTTGCACATAGTCAGCTTTGACTTAACAAGTGTTCAATGCTTAACGAATCTTACGGGAATCAAGTAAGTTACATGGGGGGATATTCTTTAGGGTTTTGGTTTGGTGGTCTATGGCACGTGTGATTGCAACGGAACAATCACTCAACGGGAAAGAAACTAAGTCGTGTGAACGTTGCTAGAAAAAGGGGATGAAAAAGTGGGTTGTTAGTCTTCCCTAATTATTAGGCGCAAGACTCTTAACATGTGGTCCCATTTTCTCCACTCTCCCACTCTTCCACTTCTTCCACTTCTTACGAGATCAGTTGGAATTCTATTGCTATAAATAGGTCACTCAACTAGTTTGGAAAGGAATCAGTTCAGTTCATCTCATCGATAATTGATTAACTCTTCTCATTCGACATTCAATATCTAGTGAGAACTGAATATCCATTCTTGCTTCCTTAAGCATTATTTTAGCAACTTTATTCACAACATCACATTAATCATAACAATTCTCTGATCTCATCTTTCTCGGCTTCCCTCTCTTGAACCAACCCTATTTCCTCTTCTTGTAACTGAAGCAATACTCGAACGCCCATTTGTTGGTTTAGGCGAGTCTTGTTCGATCTTGACCTCTCGAATACCAATACAACTTCACACTTTACCCCTCAGATTCTCTTTATTGTTTTAAACCTAAAACATTTGGCGACCACAGTGGGAGGTCATTATCTCAGTTATAAGAAAATGGTTGAAACTATGAGGCAGAGTTCAGAGAATACCAACTCTCCAAATGTTACCAGTGGTCCCACAATCCCATCATTTACAAGTGGGGGGTACTCTTCAAGTCAGTGGTGCTAGCACATCTACATCTGCTGGCCCCACTACGAAAATATTACTTCTCCAACTGTTACTGTCGTGGTCACCATTCCTCATGTTGTGGGGACCACTATTGCTTCTGTAGGGACCACCTCTGCAACTTCGGGTAACCCTTACACCCCTATCTCAAGTCGAATAGAAGCTTTCTCTTTGGGCCCCGCACCGAAGAGGGAAGGAGTATTGGGAATCCACCTAACATGGCAGATCTAATGAAGACTCATCAAGAGCTTGCCATGAGTCAGAATAACATGGTAAAAACTCAACTAGAGTTGTTATCTTGTTTGAAAACTCTCTCAGAACGGTTAGCACCACAAGGAGTTAACCCTGTTGTAACCCATACAGAGCTTCCTCTCAACATCAATAGAGCAAGCTCGTCCTACATCCATGTCATCCCCGATGACCAAGAAATCCGTGTTCACACCACGTGGACAAAACACGGGTTCTCAACATAACTTCTTTACTCGTGAAGATCTGGAGAATCTCTTGCAAGCTCAGAACACGACATATTCAGATTTATTTCATCGTCATCAACCTCCATATCCAATTGAAGTTCTAAGTGAGTCTCTTCCCCGAGGATATGTTACACCTTCATTCTCAATGTATAATGGCATTGGAAACACTCGAGAACATGTATCTCGTTTCCTAGAGTCATTGGGAGTGTATGAAAGAAGTCAAACCTTGTGTCTGAAAGAATTCTCGAAATCACTGACTGGGAAGGCGTACACTTGGTATAATAATATGGCTCCCAAAAATATTCTCAACTGGAGCCAGATGGTTAATGGTTTCCTCAAAAAAAAAAAAATTTCTTTGTGTCTGAGCCACTCACTCTCTCTGATTTGGGGAGACTCTATCAAAGAAAAAACGAACATCCAGATGATTATGTGACGAGGTTCAGGACCCGTGATGCGGATTGCAACGATCCAAACGTGACAGAATTGCAATTGGTGGAGCTCTGCATTTATGGAATGATACCGGTGTATCGGGCTTTATTGGAGAATCTGGATCTTAAATTTTTTACCAAACTCCATAAAGCTGCCAAACGATCCGCTACTACAGCATCTGCATTGCTAGAAAGACCCAGACCCGTAAAGATGGAAGAAGGTCGTGGTGAGACACGTGCCAGCAAGCGACTTATCAACAAGAAATATAACTCTCTTCCCTTAGTCAATCCCGTCACTGAAGGTGGTAAAAGAAAAGCTCCTGCTCATGAGGCCCCACAATTGAAACGTGTGGCCCCAACTTAACCTCACGCTCCTGCCCGGGTCTCAGCTACTGCTCCTGCAACAAAGGCACGACAAGAGAAAGAATTTCCTAAAATTCCAGATTTCCCGTGTACAGTGGATGAGGTGATAGAGCTCCTGGAAGCATGGATTCAAGACGGTGCTATCAAGTTACCTCATGTATGGAGAGAACCACAGCACAAGAAATGACCGATCCCAAGTATTGTCATTTTCATAGATTCATCAATCATCCTACCAGTGAGTGTCATCGACTCAAGCAAATCTTCAGTGAAAAGATTGAGTTAGGGGAGTTAAACTTGGGGAATGAGGGCGTGCATAAGAATCCACTCCCTCAGCATCAACATCAACCCAACATTCAAAATTTTACTATCTACAGGGAATCTGTCAAGCTAATTGATAATTATTTGATGGAAAATTTATGTGAGCTTTTGCATTTTTCCAAGGAACGAAGAAATATTTTCGCAGCCTTCGACCGGATCACTAGTGGTAAGGATGTGCCTATTCCAAAATAATGTGAAGAATCTCAATCAAAGAATGGAGAATTACACCAGAAATGATGGCGGGAGGGAAACGTGTCCCAATACCACTTACCTCTGATCGTCTCGAAGGAACAAATTTCAAGAAGGTTCAAATTGATGCTGGTGTTATGGTTAGCCTTATCCCGATAAAAACACTTCAAGCAATTGGTATTTCCCGCTGAGAGGACATCTATTATCCCACGGTGATAAAAGATTCGAAGGGAAAGCTTCAAGATGTATATGGTCATGTTAATTTGGATCTGAAGGTGGACTCGACTCGCTCCAAGGAAAGATTCCATTTAATAAAGGAAAGTAATGAGCTTGATATGATATTGGGGCGTCCCTGGCTCCATGGAAAGAGATTTGTACCTACATGTCACCAGTAATAATCAAGGGCCAAGAACTCATGTTTGACCAAGAAAGCCGCAACGGGGGGAATCTGGAGTACCATGTGGGGTCAAAAACTCTGATAATATTCAAAGAGGTACGTGAAAGTGATTTGAAATATTTAATTCAGAATTATTTAGTTAATGGGAATCCTATTCAATGTGTCCCTACACAAACATTGGATAATTATCTAACATGGGGACTTGATTGCATCAAGTCTATCAAATCTTCTGAGACACCTCGTGAAGTAAGTAAGGTCAAATCTGCATAGAATTGGGACCGAGTAAAGCAACGGTCATATAGGCGAAAGACACCTGAGATGTCATGGGAGCCTAAGGATTTTCAAGAAGGGAATAAGGTTATTGAAAAAGAGGGGATACCGAGATACACCACCAACTTTTAGTTTTCGTGAACCTAGTTGATTTCAGTTATTTGAACGATCTCACAAATCAATATTCAAACAACAACCTGAGTATAGTTCAGAGAACCGAACCCTAACAAGAACGTGGTTCTTGTAGATCTCAACAAAGATGGATTCACTCAAAGGTTATGAATCAACAAACTTGCAATTACTTCAATTATATGGATCAGAGACAATATAATGCGGAAGGAAAAAGTTAAGCAAGACACCATAATTTTGTTAACGAGGAAACTGCAAACCTAGCAGAAAAACCCCAGGACCTCGTCCAGATGTGAACACCCTCAATATTAACGGTATATAGACGTTATCCTACTCTCAGACTTCGGACTGGAATGTATCGAGACAGAATTCACCCTACAAGAAATTTAGCTACCAATGTGCTCATACGTCTCTTGGCTCCCGCAAAAACCTACGTACTTGATTCCCCTAGCTGACGTCCTTTACAGGCCTAGGAGTTGCTCCACTTACCTTCGTGAAGACTAGCGCTACCCTGCCTCTAACAGGACGCCTAAAAGTATCCAAGTAATTAAACAAAAATACGATTGTGATTTCCTTTAGACTTAAAGTCAAGGTTAATGGAATCTCTTTTGTTGAATAAGGCTTATTGATCTAGCCTAAACAACTTTACCTCCTAACGCTTGACGAACTTAGTATTAACCCTAGTTCGTGAATATCCGTTAAGGAACTTCTTGGGTTTATGATTCAAGATCTACCTTATGAAGTATCTATCAAATCTTGGTCGTGATAAGATTGAAAATATTCAATCGACCCAAGATACATGATCAAAAATTTAACTTCCGACCTGTGCTTCACGATCCCCAAGTGAAGTTTTTTAATATTCGTAGTCCAAAAGGACTTTGAGATGACGACCAACCTTTATGCAAGGATACACAGATGTGTAGAGGATTAAGATTGTATCTTGCAGGAGGTCATCTATTTAATAGTGATCATCAAGGGAGGCTTTGCTTGAAAATTAAGAAACCTTGAGTAGGGCTCAAGCAAGTTCCGGAACTAGGAAAGTCCATAGCTTGAATACATGTTCCCAATCTTCTTCTAACTTTGGACTAGGCCAATAGTTAAAGAGGACTCAACTTAGATTGAAGGTTTGCGACTTCTGGTCCAAATCAGGTTTGAACATCGCTTGCGACTTCTGGTCCAAATAATTGTATGATCATCGCTTGGATTAAGTAGTTGAATTCCATGGGCCAAGTAATGACAAGCTCGAGAACTAATCATGTCCAGACCGAAAACTTCAAGATATGAAAGTGAAAAAGCGGGGATACTGAGATATACCACCAACTTTTTGTTTTCGTGAACCTAGTTGTTATGGTTGTTTGAACGATCTCACAAATCAATATTCAAACAACAACCTGAGTATAGTTCAGAGAACTGAACCCTAACAAGAACGTAGTTCTCGTAGATCTCAATAGAGATGGATTCACTCAAAGGTTATGAATCAACAAACTTGCAATTACTTCTATTATATAAATCAGAGACAATATAATGCGGAAGGGAAAAGTAATGCAAGACACCAGAATTTTGCTAACGAGGAAACTGCAAATCTACCAGAAAAACCCCGGGACCTCGTCCAGATGTGAACACCCTTAATATGAACGGTATACAGACGCTAGCCTACTCTCAGACTACGGACTGGACAGTATCGAGACTGAATTCACCCTACAAGCAATCCAGCTACCAATGTTCTCCTACGTCTCTTGGCTCCCGCGGTAGCCTACGTACTTGATTCCCCTAGATTACGTCTTTTACAGGCCTAGGAGTTGCTCCACTTCGTGAAGACTAGCGCTACCCTGCCTCTAACAGGACGCTAAAAGTATCCAAGTAATCAAACAAGAATACGATTGTGATTTCCTTTAGACTTAAAGTCAAGGTTAATGGAAATCGATATGTTGAACAAGGCTTATTGATCTAGCCAACTTTACCTCCAAACGCCTGACGAACTTAGTATGAAACCTAGTTCGCCAATATGCGTTAAGGAGCTTCAAGGGTTTACGATACAAGATCTACCTTACAAAGTTTCTATCAAATCTTGGTCGTGATAAGATTGAAAGAATTCAATCGACCCAAGATACAGGATGGAATTTGACTTCCGACCTATGCTTCACGATCCTCAAGTGAAGTCTTTCAATAGTCGTAGTCCTAAAAGGACTTCGAGATGACGACCAACCTTTATGCAAGGATACACAGATGTGTAGAGGATTGAGATTGTATCTTGCAGAAGGTCGTGTATTTATAGTGATCACCAAGGGAGGCTTTGCTTAAAGTTTAAGCAACCTTGAGTAGGGCTCAAGCAAGTTCCGGAACTAGGAAAGTCCATAGCTTGAATACCCATTCTAAATCTTCTAAGAACTTTGGACTAAGCCAAAAGTTAAAGAAGACTCAACCTTGTTTGAAGGTTCGCGACTTCTGGTCCAATGCTTGTTTGGACATCGCTTTGCGACTTCTGGTCCAGATACTTAATTTGAACATCGCTTGGATTAAGTTGTTGAATTCCATGGGCCAAGTCACGAAAAGTCCGAGAATTAATCATGTCTAGACCGAAAACTTCAAGATGTTAAAGTTGGAAGTTTTCGCATGGCTTATATGAACGCGTTCACAGAGCAGTCCATAGAGTTCAAGAGAATTTAGGAGAATTCTTGAACTTGTATGTACGCGTTCATACAGACTTACCTCGTTCTCTGAAATGCCAAAAGCAACATATGTACGCGTTCATGAACGCGCTCACCGTTGGGGTCATTTCAAGAGACAACTCAACATACTCTACCTATACAAATTATCACAAGTGTGACAGATGCAAAGGCGAAAATCCTAGAATACCTCCGGATCATATAACAACATCATAGACTATTGGTATGATAGAAATGGTAAAAAAAACACAGAAAGGAAATACCTTTCTAACCTTCAGCGAGGACGTTATGATTTATCAAGTAGTAAGCTTCGGTCTACGTCTTCATCAGTCTTCATCTCGATTACCTAGAACTATCCTAGTCCGAGTTGTAGAGTAAACTTATCAAGGATTGTGTTTTTGTCTCATAAACTTGACAACTGACTTGAGATAGCAACATCAGTGGGTTCAACCGAGCTATACTCTAACAATCTCCCCCTTTGTCAATTTTAGTGTCAAAAGCTATCTTACATATGGATTCAAAAAGTAAAATATTTTAGCCCTAACCATAATGTACTTGATCTTCTTGTAATCTTCAGCGTC
>JAJJMA010081946.1:0-14543 GCA_023529015.1 Papaver nudicaule
AGCACTACGAAAGTACCCAGAGACGGTACATTGTTTTTGCAGGTAAAAACAGCTGGTTCTGCATATAAGAAATGAGTGCCTTCAACATAGAATCACACATTAATAGCATATTCTCAAATCAGACAACACTTTATACAAAACTTGCAGGCCTATTGTAAGTCTGTTACATCAAAGAACATTGCAACATTCTTTGTTGTTTGTAGGTGGAGCACAACCGAAGGATTAGAGAAATTCGTATTTGGTCAAATAGTGGCACGATGATGGTGAAAGGTAATTTTTATGTTATTGCAACTATCTATTGTCTTTCCTTCCATTGGTGTTATTTATAAGTCTCGGGCCACCATTTGCAAAAGGTAACTATCTAATCAGTGATGTTCCATTGCAAACTGCCCAGCAAGTGGCGCAAAAACCCACTTAAAAAGATTGCAGGAGTTGATGTCTACTGCTAGACTAATAGAGTAATATCGTTCTACTTTCATGAAGTAAATAGTGATTTTTAAAATCTTAATATTATGGTCGTGAAAATGCATATATAGGTGCATTGCATTTGAGACCAATGCAATTAGAGAATTTCAGAGAGAAGTCGATCCATGATAATTTTGTAATTACATCTCTTCGTAGTACAGTTCAGTTGGCAAGCAACTAATCACCTAGCTCATGAGCTTTAACATGATAATATTTTTTATTTTATTTTTGGCAGAATATATCAGTTGGCATAATAAAAATGGTTTATTATGGTTTTCTTTGTAATCCGCATAATGGTTACTCAATTGCACCTGCATATGAAAACATATGGCTTTGCATTCATGGAATCATAGTTAACGAATCAGGATCAGCTGGGGTTTCAAAGAGCGAAAATTTTCAGTTTTTTTCAGTCTATGTGTGTTTTCATATTTTGTGCGTTAACTTGATGTTATCTCTTCTTTCGTATAGTTTTCATAAATGCTAATATTAGGGGTAGCTTACGTGTATCCTCACTAACATATTAATATAATAACATTCATTTGGCAGCAGATGGAGCTTGGATCGCAACCAGCTCTGCTGGATGGAGTCCAGGAACAGTATGAAATATTACTGTAAACACAACTATTGTTTAATTCATGGCTCGCGATCTTCATTGAACAAGAAGTCAAAAGTCTAATTTATAGTCCATCAATTTCATAGGCACATCAGTGCATGGTTCTACCATTCGTCAATGATTAAGAACACTTATGTAAAACTGCACATTATAGGAAATTAATCAGACCCCCATTCTAGGGAATTTCAAATGTGCCTTCAGCTTGGTCTTGCTTTTCATTACCTTTTGATTGTGTCCTGAAACCTCTTATTCAATTGCTTTCCAATTGTCTGTCTATATCGGATAGGCCTGGATAGATATTGATTTGTGATTGCTCGCGTTTAGTGATGAATTATTTGTCAGTCTAGAGGCTAAATTATCTATATCACTGGCTATTTAGTGGGCTAGAGCAAGGATTAGTGGGATTTTGAATGTGTGCTTTAGTTTTAAAAAACAAAAATATTATTTGAAAAGCCTTGGATGTGTGCAATAGTTAGTTCAGACGTTTCTGTAATGTTTTTTGTTTCTTGAGCTAATACCTACAATAGTTACATATTTATCATATGCTTGGTTGGTTTCTCTCAAAAGTCTCAAGCGCTCCGGATCTTAACATTTTGTTCTGCCCTGCTTCCTGGTACGAGCCAGTTTACAACCTGCTTTATACCATTTTGACAACTTGACATTTTGTAGCTTTGCCTCATTCAAAATGTACCTGAAGTACCTCTAATTGTCTAAGTTACTCCTTCAATATTTGTTTGTTGTACATTTCAGATAATAGTTCAATCATGGGGACATTTGGTATGTTTTCCTTTTTTATGTGGATGTAGCTACGGCATGTCATGATCAACCTTGGAGAAAAACTAACCGACGAAGAATTGGAACAAATTAGGGAAGCTGATTTAGATGGTGATGGTCAAGTCAACTATGATGAATTTGCTAGAATGATAATGGCCGTTTGATCATTATAGGGAGTTCTAAAAGCAAAGGGTTTTGACTGAGATGCATGTAACGAAAACCATACTAGCGAGAAATGTTTTACAAGTATATCTTAATAATATACCCAGAAATCTTAATAATACTCAGAGGTCATTTCGTCATTTCAAATGACATGATTGTGATATACAGACTGATCAAAACCTAAAGATTGTTATATAAGAGATTCAAAGATTCTATTGTTTTGCTTACTGATCTAGGGCATTAGTTAGACGTTGTCCATTCTAAAACTTTTGAAGATTACTCAAGACATAACTTCCATATTTACCTTCGGTCATTATTGCGGTTCAGGAAAATAGCAACATAGTCCGAAAAAAGTTTCAGGCTCTTATAATTAGTCCAAGCAGGGTGCATAACATGTGCACTTCAGCTAATAAACAGAAGTGTGTATAAAAGATGCGTGTTGTTTAGTTAAAAAAAAATTACTCGGTGTTTCAGTAAAATCTCGATAGCGTGCAGCTGATGGTTCTAACTCTTAACCCATTTTTAGGTTTTGTTAATTTTTCAAGCAGCAGGAATAGGGTGCTCCAACAGATCTCTGAGGGAAGACTACCCATTAACATTCAAACCCATGGTTCATGTAATCTTGGTAGTGTTTGTTTCTCTCAGAGATTTGTTCTCCTGGATTATGTGTGACTTTTCAAGAGACAATGTTGCCAGGTATGAATGGTTTCTCCATCACCTAGAAGTCTTTCAGTAGAGCTAAGTTGTTGTCATATGTTTGGTTAATGTATTTGTTGTGATTGTTAATGGGTTTTTTTTCTGGTGGGTTGGAAGAGGTTAACTGTCACCATTACCGTCAACATTAGCACAAAATCCAAAGCAACAATATCGAGAGTCTAGCACCTCAATAAAGTAGCACCATTACATTGCAAAGAGTTTAGTAACTCTTAGTTTTCTAATATCCAGTTGATGACGGTTATAGGGATGATGGTAATTTTTTAAGGGTTTTATTTTATTTTGGTGTAGATTTTTATCATTTAACAATTAAGGTCTTTAGGGTTGTGCTTAAAACTATTTGGGTGGTTTTGTGTTCGCAAAGAAAGTTACATTGCTTAAGAGCTCTCATTGAGGAGTTAAAATTTGTAAACATTTCTAATGAATTCTTAATTATGGCAGCATGATACTAATTGGTCGTTCAGTCATATTTGGATGAGCGGATCTTCTAGCTACAGGCATGTTCTTGACACCCTTGCTTTGTTTTCAACTTTTGCGTAATTAGAACTGCTAGATCATCCATCTTTCACCAACACAAAAAAGTATCTTTAATTACTTTGTAACCTTTATTGTATAATATGGAGGATGCAAAGGCTTGAGAAGGGGTTGAGAATGATGACTCCTGTAAGCTTTTTTAAGGAGGCAAAGTATGCCCATATGATGACCCAGGCAACTGTTTTACATTTTTTCCAAACATTTTGCGTTCATTTGTTTATTGTCAGCATTGTCTTAAACGACAATTTTGAAGGGGTGGTAAATGCACCACTATTTTTGATTCATTCGTTGTTTACCATACATACAAAATAAATGGTAGCATTAGCAAAATAATAATGATAATAAAATAAATCTTCACATCAGTAGTTTTTATAATGCGGGTTATAAGGCACATCTTCAACTTAGACTGTCGTTGGTCCAGATGAAATAATGTTTACGGTAATAATGGGTACATTATTTAAACTTTAAATAGAGGCTCAAATGTAAAGGTTGCCTTTCCGCACTATTGCCGAAAGATGATGCTTCAAAGTGACTATAGACTGCAGCAATGGTGATCTATGACTTTTTCATTCCGCATTATCTCCTGAAAGAGGAAATTGTGTTTTGCTTTCAGAATGTAGGAAGACGGTTAATGCAATCAGAATCCAAGTTAAGGTTTTTAGTTGGGACGATGAGGTTTATTTAAAAAAAGTTGTGCTATCTATTATTCTTTAAATCTTCTTCCATTTTTTTTTGGCATTTTATTTCAAATTATTAAGTGCCAAAAAGAGATTTTCTGAAATAATATAAAGTTAACCCAGGATCTGTGGTGCAATGGTAGCGCATCTGACTCTACGTCAGAAGGTTACGTGTTCGATTCACGTCAAGTTCATCCCAAGTATTTTATCGTGTTCTACAAATGTTGGATACAATTATTGATGTTTCTTTTGGTGTTGCTTGCCTGCATTTTGCATATGAAAGAAGTAACTCAATAGACTATGGTTGAAGAGTACGAGGACATATATTCAACTACACCTATCATAGCAACATAGTGAGCATAAATTGTGCTACTTTAATAAATAACTAAGTTTGCTTCATGTGTTTGTTTGGATTCTGATACAGTATCTGTTGCCGTTGAGGAACATTCTATTTCCCTACAAGTACATGGTGAGAGACACCAACTTATCCACTTTTGCAAGTGCAGTGACTAAGTTTGGTTTGGTTCACTCAACAAAAAAGAGTAACATATTCTCCAGTGGTTCCAACCCCAACATATTTTGGTCAATGTTAATATTGTGGAAAAATTACTATCTCTTATACACGCTCATATCGATGTTGTGAAACTCCTGAGTCCTGATTATGGAAAAGGATGCGACATTGGTTATCCAATTTTGGTCGTGATTCATCTACATTTCTTGAAGGCACACCTCCAACTTAGGTTGCCATTTGAGAAGGTCTAAATGAAGTAATATGCTTAGGGTAACAATGAGTACCTTACTTCGAATAAAAGCTCAAATGTAAAGATTGCCTCTCTAAACTACTGCCGCAAGCTGATTTACTGAAGTGTTTGTGGATTATAGATTGCAACAGTGGTAAACTTTGACTTTCTTCATAATTTTAAATTAGCCGTGTAGCAATTCCAGCTAAGTGAACTATGGTGTGTATTTTAGCTGAAAGGTGTGTGGACATTTGTGTGTGGTATAGAATTCAGATAGCACAAACTGTTTTTAGAGATCCTATTATCATTTATAACAACAATTGTAGAGTATAATATCTACAGTATTACATAGTTTCTCTGGCTGTAAAGTTAGATGTAGTACTGCTGAGCAGTTACCTTTAGCTTCAAGTAAATGTAAATACTCATGCTTCTGTATGTGGTAATCATACAAGAAACCAAATATTCCACTTTCTTTGTATAGCAAGTGCCCTGAGGATGCAAGAAATTTTCATTTCATTGAGGAATGTTTTGTTGCTCAAGGGGAGATGAGAGTGAGGAAATTTTATACTGCCCTTCCAAAATAACAATTACAGTCTTTGCTGATGCATTATTGCATATTAATACACAGAACAAATAATGTAGAAAATCGTAATCTATAAATCTTATTCAATTGCATGACAAGACATACGGTGTCAATTGATTTTAGATTACTAAATTATACTTTATTACTGTATATGTCCCTCAATCCACATTGAACTGGCGTTATCTATTTTTCTATTGGTTGGGTGGGAAAAAAAAACGTGATTGGTCGGATATTTTAGAATCTTGGTTCTGATTGGATAGACATTTTCGGCCGTAGATGTGTTTAAAATATCTAAATCAATGGATGTGAAACAATATAATAAAAATTATCATGCGACAATTGATGACTACAATCAATAGTTAAGATCTTATCAGGTGCGTTCTTTCATATAAATCTACTGAAAAAATATTGCAGGACATCGTAATGCACAAATCGTATATAATTGCATAATAAGATAGACTGAAATGCATTGATTTTAGATTACTAAATTAATTAGAGATGTATTAATGTATCTGGACAAAAAAAATGTGCAATGTCAGAAAAGAAACTGAAGTGCAGCAATTTTGAATTATAATGTCTTACAATTTCAGTAATATTTTTTAGAGTAGGTTAGATTTGTTTCAATTAAGAAAATGTTCCATCGAGTCTAAAAGACGGGGCCGGGGCGAAGCCCCGCCACTCCCAATTAACAATTAGGATCTTACCAGATGTGTTCTTTCATATTAATCCACTGAAAAAATGTTCAGTTGCATAACAAGATAGACTGGGATGCATTGATTTTAGATTTCAAAATTAATTAGAGATTTATAATGTATCCAGATAAAAAATTAAAAATATCGAATAAGAAACTAATTTATGAAAATTTAAATTATGGTGTGGTGTAACGAAGGCGTGTTATACCAAATTAACAATTATATATTGGATAAGTAGTAATCGCTGCTTTAGTTATATGTTGCAATTGTCGTCTGTTATTCATGTCTTAAGATACCCGTCTATATCTTTTTTTTATAGCAGGTTCGATTCGTTTTAATAAAGACATTTTCTTACAAGTATATGAAATAGAGGTTACTAATTGCAATCAATATTTTTCCTTTTTACTGAATTACTTTTATATTAAATGGATTCGCCCCGCCTCATCCTAACAAGAACAATCACCCTACTCGGTGCGTAGCACGGGTTACCTACTAGTGTATTATAATGAGTCAATAATATAATATCTAAAATCTGTAATAAAATTAGTCAATGATATAATTTCTCTTTAAAATTAGTTAATATTGTATTATATTCTTGAATATAATATAATATTTAGAATCTTCTATAAAATTAGTCAATAATAAACTAAATATTAGTCTTCAATTACTATTCAACTTCCAAATTAGGAATTACTCTATAAAATAATAATTTATTATATTATCGATAATATAATATCTCTTTATAATAATAATTTTTTCTGGTCCCAAGGTTATTATTTTATAGAAGTTATACTGGAATTGCCTTAATTATCTTAATTTGATTGATTTAGCATAAATTAGAAAAACAAGAAAACTGATTTTTACTTCCTGATTCATCAATTATGATCGATGTAATGGATTTTTTAAGCCTTTCAGTGGTGTATTTGATTTTGTTTAACAGAAATCGATCAAATTTTGATCCAATCAATAAAAAAAAGAAAGCTGATTCAGGGGCTTCAAAAAAAATTGAAGCCCTCACTTTTTACTTCAAATGTCCAGCCGTTTTTATAGGGGGCTGTCAAAAATCGTGAAATGACTAAGTTATCCTTATACTTATTACACCCCACTTACAAATTATAACACCCCACTTACAAATTATAACACCTCACTTAATTTTTTCCTAATCTAATTTAAATCAAAAACCAAACAAATCAAAACTTAAAAATCAAAACATCAAAAAATTTCCCCTTCTCCTCTCTTCTCCTACTTCACTTTTCTCCTCCAAAATTTCATTTTCGATTTTTTTATCATGGATGCAACCAACAATGGTGGAACAATGGAGTACCAAAGGTAACCATCCAAACCCACTCTTTGTTATTGATTTTGGTGCTAAAACTAGGTAAGATTCACTCCATGAAAATCAAAAAACGAGTACCAGAGATACTTACGGCTGGCTATTAGAGCCGTAAGTCCTTCTTACGTCTCGCATCTGAAGAACAGCTAGCCGTAAGTAGTTTGTTAGGTAAGCCATTAAAGCTTCAGATACAAGCCGTAAGTTCAGTTTACTAGCCGTAAGTTAGTTACGTCTCATTTCGATACTTTAGTTACTAGCCGTAAGTCCAACTAAATCAAAATTTATTTGCCGCAAGGTTACAGGCCGTAAGTAATATTCTGCAGCCGTAAGTATAGTTACGGCTGCTTACCCATTTGCATTACTAGCCGTAAGTTTGGGAAATGTCAAATGTGTAGCTGAATTTTCCCTTTATTTGACTCTGTTTTGTTGTATAAAAGGGAGACAAGTATAATTAAAGAAGAGGGGAGTAAGAAAAGGAGGCTACCTTTAAATCAAGACATTGTTCCCATTGATAAGGATAGGACAGTTACTCAATTACTGTATCTACCCAATTACTGTATCTGCCCTGATCTCTTCTTCTTTTCAGCTCAATTACTGTATCTGCCCAAAATCAAGATCTCATACTCTAGGTCGGTAATCTTAGATCAGATGTTAAATTCAAACTACTTGCATTAGTAGTTGAGACATATCGTCAAATGTGTTGAGAGTCTCAAATGAGAGATGCTCGTACAGGCAGGGGTATAACCACAATGCTATATATTGTATAGCTCAGTTGTCGAAATTGTTGGAACGAATCAATTGAAAGCTGATCAGATACTTACAACTTTAGAACTGTAGCAATTCAATTTCAAGATACACGATGACTGACAGTGATCTCTAAACAAACTTGCAGAATAAACTCCTAAACATTATAACCTGACTAGACCCATACTTAGAGATGCAACACTAAAGCATCACGAAGACATACTCGCCGTTGCAATCAGTTTTACTTGATGCTCCAAGCAACCTGAACCCCAATTAAGAAGAATATATAGTCTACATTTTTGCAATGAAAAATAAATTCTAAAACATAAAATGATGTTCGATTCGGTGGGAGCACCCATATTTGTTTTAAGCAGCAATTTTCTTGTCTATTTCGGAGGAGAAGAAGAAAGAGATGATTATTTTCCGATGAGGAGAAAGAGAGAAGGGGAAGAGAAGAGAAATAGCAGAGAGAGAGTTTTAATAAACTAGTATTACAAAGTCAGCGTTTTTCTTCTGGTCTTCCTTCTTTTGTCCAGATGGACGACACATAAGCAGCTGGTCTTCCTTTTTTTGTCCAGTTTGTTTCGCTTTTCCCAAACTTACGGCTCATAAGTCAAATAGGTTAGCAGCCGTAACTATACTTACGGCTGCAGAATATTACTTACGACCTGTAACCTTGCGACAAATAAATTTTGATTCAGAAAACACTTACGGCTACTAACTAGAGTATAGGTATTAGCCGTAAGTAAGTTACGGCTACTAATATTAACTTACGTCTTGGATCTGAAGATTTAATGGCAGCCTAACTTATGGCTAGTTGTTCTTCAGATTCCAGCCGTAAGTACTTCTGGTTCACGAATTTTGATTTCATGGAGTGAATCTGACCTAGTTTTCAATACAAATGAGTGGTTTTAGATGCTTATGTTAGGTGCTCCATTGTTGCACCATTGTTGGTTGCATCCACGATAAAAAAAGAAAAAAAAAAACTTATAGCCGCCGGCGGCGGCGGTGATGGAGGCGGCGGTGACAGTGGCGGTGGAGGCGGCGGTAATGGTATAAAAACACCATAACTTAATTATTTTTTAATTATCAGTTTAATTAAGTTTAATTTAGTTAATTATGTGGTAACTAATTAAACACTAAACATAAAGGGTAGTTTTGGTATTAAAAAGAATTTTACATAGGGGGAGAGCAAAATTACTTCGGGAACCTGTGATCCGAGGGCTTCAATTTTTTTCGAAGCCCCTGAATCACCTTTCTAAAAAAAATTGAATATGAAAATTTGAAAGTGACTGTCAGAATACAAACAAATTCCCATCACGCAAACAGTCGGCCAATATTTCACAAAGAAGAATATTATTGGTGGAGATGATAATAGCAGAATATACTACAGAGGCAAGTGCATTGTTACATGGTTCAACCAAGTTCATTACACTTGCTCTCTTTGTCGTTCCCACCCTTGATCTCGTTTGTAAAGTTTAAACTTCTATCGTTGTTCTTCAATGTTATTATTTGGTCTTGTATGCAATCTAGAGAAACTGTAACAGAAATGGCAGGATCAAATCCATATTTCCGCAGTATAGAGAATCATTTGCATATACTACACAGTAATGGTCCTAATGCTATTGGGGGTCAAAAGGGACTATCAAATACTTAGCTTCAATCAAATTGATATCCATGTCATCTACAAATCCAACTAAAGTCAAAGAGTTCTTCCTCATCAATTTGCAGAATTAAACATGAGATCATTAACTTGATGGATCCCAATATCTGAGATAGGTTCAATTGGTTGCTCATCTCCGTCCTTCGAAACCTGAGAAAGAGTATGTTCTCTACTGAATTCATCTGCCAAATTCAAATGATTTTTAAAGAGGTCAGATCTTACGTAAATGCACGAGAACCCATAAAAAGTTGCAGTTGCTTAACGGCTGTAACTAGATCCAACAAATATATGTGGATAAAAAAAAACATCTTTTGATATGATCAACATCCTAAAAAGTAAAGAATGTGTACGTGCTTTAGAAGAGTTGGCCAAAGGTTTACCATAAATAGTGTAGAAGGATGTGGGAGGAGCTGTTGCCATGAAGTTCAGGCCAATGTAAAATGTGATTGCTAATACTATGGTAACCATAGCATAAGATGGCAATGCCAATGCCCAGTACCTGAAGATGACAACAGTGAGTATTATTATGCAAGCCCTACTGGAACAAGTTGAATAAAGTTTTTAACTGGATAACAACATATAGAAAAGAAGAAACGGCAATAACTTCAGAAACAATTCTTCGTGAAAACGATTTCCGTATTACGCAAAGCTGCATGTGAGGATAAGAACAATTATTTTTTCGTTTTAAACAATAAAAAAGGCGTCTAATGACAACAACTTTACCCATTCTGGTGATTCTCACCCTGGACTGAAGATTCAACCTCAGTCGGATAAAAGTACACAACACACACTCCCTAATTAGCTATTAGGAATGCGAAAATATACGTTTCGCGAACTCATGCCATACCAGGACTAAAAGATATACGAAGAATTGGTCACGATGGAAAAGTTCACTGACCTGCTAGGATAGTAAGTGATCCCTACAGAATGCAACCAAGGTTCAGGAGTGTAGGCCCATATCAAGTATATCACTGCTTACAGAGAGCAACCGAAGAGTTGCAGATCAAAGTCAAACGATACACTGAGTGATTATAAAATAAGGTTTTACAAGCAAATTATAACTTACTGTTGATTCTGATGGTCATACAATGAAAGACAGTCAGATGCATGACTAGGCTCACGTTATAGAAAACAAAAGAGCATAACTGTGGATGATTTGCGCCAATAGCTTACATCATTCTTAACAGTCACATTAAGTGGTTGGCAGTGTCAATTTAAGAAATAAATAAATAGGGACAACAATGGACCTAACTCTTGCGGAGGGTGGATTAAGTAAAACAAACCAAAAGGATATCATATACTAACATTTGCGAGCATGATCTATACAACAAGTGAAGCTAGATTGTTGGTATTATAAAAACAACTGCGCGCATATTTGTGAAAGATGAGTATATGAAGAATATTGGTTTCGCTCTGCGACAATTTGCCCAACATATGATGAAGCAAAAAAATTCCCTAAAGTGCATACACTTGGGTCGCCAAAAACTCCCTAAAATTCAAGGAATCTTACTCCAAAGTGATCAACTTGCTGAGGTTAATATGACTAGATCACAGCTAGTGATCATTAGCAGCAAAAGTTAATTATATAGCTAGCATTTCCATATGCAACCCAGTTAGAATGCATAAGTATTACCTAACACATAACAGGAAAGTATGAAATATCAACAGTAATATTGCACTCAACCTGTGGCCATGATGATCGATATAGAACCCACAAAGCCATAAACCTCTGAAGGCTTTGTGCCATGTTCTTCAGATACAGGAAATCCAGAGACCTTGTCATCCGGATCTGTAAAGGAAACAGTCGCTCTCTCCTTGGATAAACTCAGAATTCTTCTCGGGCTATTGAGAAAAGAAGGATCAGTCATTGTTTCCACAACTTTTGCGCACTCGCCTAAAATTTATCAAATAGAGCACCACATGCTAATTCCTGCACATTCCCAATTAGGTTGAGTTCCAAAATCTACAAGCTTATTCCAAAGTTACATAAAAGCATCGTTATGTACCATTAATGGTTTTTACTAGTTTGATCTCGAATCATAACTTAATAAATCACATTCGTTTTGAAATAGCCAGTTTTTTACCAAAAAAAGGAACCGAAAAAAATGAAATCAATCTATTTGAACAGAAACAATTGCCCAGAATCATGCAGCTTAGATTCTATTCTCAAATTCCAATTTTACACATTTTATCAGATACTCACGAATAATTGGACGACCAAAGGGAGTCCTCTATGGGACAGAAATTGTCGGACCTGTCACACACAAAATTTGTGCATGGAAAAAAAAATTGGACTACAATTTTAAGATTTTGAGATCGAAATCAACATCATTATCCAAATTGATCACATACATCGTCTAACTACGATCTAACTAACATATTCACAGTTCAAAATTATTCGAAAGAACAGCTAGATTGATCATACCATTCGGATTCTAGTCGGAAACTCTGTTTTCCGAAAGATACAGTTATTCAAAGAAAAGACGAAGTCGCGGGTGAGAAGAAGAAGAAGAAATGGGTCGGGTAACTAGATTATTAACTCATTTACTTCAGCTCGACTACCAATACAGTGAGTCAACTGAGTCACAAAAGGCACACAATCACATCGAACCCAAATCCAATTTCAACAATTCTAACTTCAATTTTTCTTCTTTTCACTCTTCACTCATAATTGGCGAAGTTCCTGTGCAGATTTAGCAGCTAATACAAATAAGAACCATGTGGTGTTATCTTTACTTTACCAAAAAATCATACCAACAAGAACTCTCAATTCTAAACAAAACCCTTCATCCTAATCTCAATTCTAAACGAAATTCAACTCTTAAATTCTGTAAACACCAAAAAAGAAAAAAAAAAACGATCTTTTTAGATCAAACATTTACAATGCATTCCAAAGGTTAAATCACAAACCATTTGAGGAAACTAATCAGCATCTTTTGCTGGGACAAATCATCAAGCAATAAGTATCAAATCTTGCAACTTTACTGTGAGAAAGTGAGATATGATGGTGGTGGTGAGAGTGAGAGAGAGAGACCTAAGGTGAAAATACAACTCAGGAAGATTCAAGTCGTGTAATGTAAGAACCAAAGTAGTCAAATTTGACCGCATGTGCGGGCGGAAATATCTATGCAGTAGATCCAACGACTATCATTCCTGCCGCTACCATTTAACACGTATAAAGTAGTGGTAAGTTTCTTTCTTTTATTGCTCGGGTAAAATTGAAATAAACTGTGTAGTCAAGACTTTGGAAATGTAGTGCTGTGGTACCCAACTCCAGTCCGTTATATTCATATTCATATTCGAATGAAGAAGTTAGCTATACACACACCACACTCTATGTCAATGGTAACTTAGTGGCTGCAAATGCATCAAATCTCGACATTGCACGTTCATTAAACTTCAGTAGTCCTAATACTATTGTTTCGCGGACGTACCACCTTTAAGTCTGAACTTCCCGATGGTATTATGTTTGTGTGCGATCAGGGGCGGAGCCAGGAGATTTAGCTTGTGGGTGCGACATTTTTGTGGCCGTCAGGCCGCAAAAAAAAAAATTTAGACATTTTTTATATTTATGAGCAATGAATAGTGTTCAGATGACAAAAAAAATCAATTGAGTGAAAAAGCTTACCATTTTCGACGACGATTAAACCTATTCTGCATACGCTAATCTCGACAAAGAAATTAGTGCCACCAGATGGAAATAAGTAACAACAAAGACAATAAACTCTATCTTTTGATATGCTGTGCTCCAACCAATATTCATGAGCAACATACCAAGAAGAACAAAACTTTCTACCTTTTGGTCCTTTCTTTGAATTGGGAAATATATGATTTTTGGGCTGGCATGGTCCAATCTGCAAGTATGCTCTTCGAACTTGGTTTCTATCATTTGGATACACCACATTTGATATACAGTTGAATATACAGTTGAATATACACACAATTGATTCACAAATTACAGAGCTCTCTTGATCACCTGACTGAGAAAGAAATATCTAATAAAGAGCACAACTAGTTAACCAAAAAAGGACAATGGCAGCTCAGTCATTCCCATTACTTTCCCTATTGGAGTGTACGGCAATAAAATCCCTACAGCAAATATCACAACAGTCGAAAAAATCACAGGCCAAGATGCTACTTCCTGGATGAACGGTATTTTTTCTGTTCAAATCATATGGATTATAAGGGTTTGCATGAGAAGGCCTTCAACAAACCAACCAGAATGGTAGAGCTTACTTTCGGAGGGACGGTATGCTCCATAGTAGCACCAAAGGAAAACAAGACACCCTAGATCAAACATGGAGCAAACTGGTCCATTCCATAGACAGTAACACAAATACAATTCTAATTAGACAGTAACACAAATACAATTCTGATCATAAATAAATTCACACCAGTCACGAACAATTCCAATTCTTATACAACAAAATTACAAAAACACAAACTGATGCTGATTTTAGAAAACCCTAACCTAGATCCCTTCCAAATTCAATTAAATGTAAAGGTAAGGTATTCTTTTGCATAATAAATTGATGGGTATTCGTAGAAACCCAAAATTGTGATGATCAACTATGCAATTTCAGATTAATCATGCTTTTGATATTGATTCATTGAAAACCAGCAAAACCCTAACTGTAAATAGTATTAACAAACCAAAATCAAGTATAACTAAACATGAAATTGATTTAAAGGAAAGAAAGGTTAAGCAATTACCCTTTTATGGTTCAATTTTCAGTGAAGGATCGATTTTGATCATCTGCAACTTGATTTCTCGAGAGCTGGACTGCTAAGTGAAGAAGAAACGAAAAAATTGGTTTTGATTTTGTCCTGTCGGGGATAAGGTTTTGAT
>JAJJMA010081959.1:0-10530 GCA_023529015.1 Papaver nudicaule
AAAACTCGTTAAGATGTCGTTTTATTTTGAAAATAAAGTGGGTTTATTTTGAGCCCTAGATTTGGTGATTATTTTGGGTCAATTTAAGGTGGTCAGAATCAGAAGAGAAAGAGGTTTGTTGTTGCTGGTTTGTGTGGGTTTCATGGGCTCGCAAGGGGGGTTTGGTGCTGGTTTGGGTAAGAACTGACTGTGAACTGGACGTTGCAGGATTATGGAGTGTTCGCTTTTGATGAATTCAAGAGAATGCAACAAGAATGTGAGTTCATGTGGAGCTTTAGATGCAGTTTTGCAAGGCTTTTATCCAGATATCTGGCAGGAATGTGAAGCTGTTGTATGGTTCTGATATTTGCTATGGGTTTGTGGTTGCTGGGAAATGGTTAGGCAATTTTCGTAGGCTATGAACAGAATTAGTTGAAGGACGTGAAGGCTTTGGCTACTGGGACAATGGGAAAGCTTCATGGATGTGTTTTAATAGTACAGGGACATCTCTTATGGGTTCAAGTTCAGGCCACCAAAATCAGAGAAGAAAAGGGCTTGCTGTTCATTATATGCTGTGGATTCTGTAGGTTTGATAGCTGAATTACAAGGAAGTTCATACATTGGTTTGGTTGTGTGAATGTTTGCTATGACTTATAAAAGTAACAACTTTATCATGTTTTACTTGAGCATTGTGTTGAAGCACATAATTATGTCTTTTAGCCTCTGGTGTTCTGGTATAGAAAGTGGGAAACCCCCTTTCGTCTATGAATAGGGAGAGCCATTGATTGAGGGCCGAATGTTTATCGTGAGGGCCGAATGCTAATTCGGCCCCTATTTCCATATACACATTAGGGGCCGAATATGCATTCGGCCCCTATTTCCATATACACGTTAGGGGCCGAATATGCATTCGGCCCCTATTGTTGGGATGGGTTACATGCCGAATGTTACACTGTCTTCCCTTACTATGCACACCTCAACATTCGGCTCCTATTCATGTTTATCGTGAGGGCCGAATGCTAATTCGGCCCCTATTTCCATATACACTTTAGGGGCCGAATATGCATTCGGCCCCTATTTTCGTATACACGTTAGGGGCTGAATGCATATTCGGCCCCTATTTTCATATACACGTTAGGGGCCGAATGTGGATTCGGCCCTAAAAAAACTAAGGATTTAGGGGCCGAATAAACATTCGGCCCTAAAAAAATAAAAAAAAAACTAGAATAGGGGCCGAACTGTTCTTCGTTCTCAGGGGAAATGGAGCATTCGGCCCTTATTCTGGGTTTTTTTAGGGGCCGAATGTGGCTCTGAAAGTGCGTTTTTTCGATGAAATCTCTCGATTCACCCATGGAAACAACATAATAATTCAATCACGCACCATAAGACTCAAATATGATGAAATGGGTTTGTGAAATTATCTTCGAATCGCGACCATTTCTTCTTTTTCTCACTCGATTCGATTTTGAAGTTGAACTTGGGCAAGAGTGGGTTCATCCGGAGATTGTGGTTTTTTGGATCGATTTTCAGCCTTTGTTTTAGATCTCGTCATGTTATATAGAACGCACGCGATTAATTTTCCTAAATCGATGAGTTTCGATGATTTCGCGACGAATTTCGTTGTTTTGGATTTAGAGAAAAAGAAGAAGAAGAAGAAGAGAAGTTTTTTTTTGTTTGAAGAGAAGTTTTTTTTTTTTGTTTTAGGGATAGGATTAAGAATATATAGGTTAATTAGTTAACTCTAATCTTATTATTAACTCTAATCATATTAGGGGTAGTTTGGTATTTAAAAAAGTTAGAAACTAAAGGGGGGACCAAAATTTCTAAGGGGAGGGACGGCGGGAGGGGGCGCAGAATTTTGGGACGGCTCAAAGCATGTTTCTTTATTTTAGTTTGGAATAAAGTGCCCATTGGGCCTCGTCTTTTATACAAAAATATGACTTATGAATGAGTACCCATGAATAAATGTTCAAATGTTAAAGATGTTTTGTTGGCCTATTCTCATAGAATCACTCTATTTAAAAGAAAAAGAAATGCTATTAGCTGGATTAAAGATGCTTCTGGTACCATTCTAACTGATATAAAGGGTATTAGTAAATATTTTGAATAGCATTTCAATACTCTTTATGCTTCTTGCCCACAACATTTCTAAGAGGAAAGTCTGGAGGGCTTGCCTGTTATATTCACCCCCGAGGATAATAACATTCTCAATATCCAATAATCTCCAGAAGAGATCAAAGTTGTTGTTTTTCAGACAGGGGGTAAAAAAGCTCCAGGACCAGATGGATTTACTGGTCTTTTCTACCAAAAACATTGGGACATTGTTGATGATACTATTATTGAAATGACTCAAACCTGTTTTAGAACTAGGAATATAACTTATTATCTCAACCATACTAATGTTGCTCTCATTCCTAAAGTCCCTGATGATGTTACTGTTTCTCAGTTTAGACCTATAGGACTTTGTAACTTTGCTTACAAAGTCCCGTCCAAAACTTTGACCAATAGATTAAAACCCCTCATGGACAAACTCATATCTCCTAATCAGAGTGCTTTTGTTCCCAAAGGAAGTATTTCTGATAATATTCTCATGGTTAATGAATTGATTTACTGTGTTAATCATTTTCAGAGTAAAAATGGTCTTGTTGCTATAAAACTTAATATGTCTACGGCTTATGATAAACTTGAATGGTCTTTCTTTGAATAAGTTCTTCTTAAGTTAGGTTTGTGTGATAATTGGATTAGACTGATTTTACAATGCTTGTCTACTATGTCTTATTCTATCATGTTGAATGGTGTCCCTTTTGGTCTTATCAAGCCTAGTAGAGGTTTAAGGCAGGGGGTCCTTTATCTCCCTACCTATACATTCTTTGTTTTGAGGCTCTTTCAGCCTACATTGATATACTCTCCAGAGATGGTAGTATCTCTGGCATTAAGATCCATAAGAATACTCCCTCCTGTTACTCATCTTTTGTTTGCTGATGATAGTTTGCTTTTTTCTAAAGCCTGTGTTCAGGAATTTACTCATATTAAGAATTATTTGGCTAAGTATTGTGCTGCCTCTGGTCAAGAAATAAACTTTGATAAGTACGGTATTCTGTTTAATTCTGAAATGGAACCTCATGTGGCTAATCAATTGGCTGACATCCTGGGAATCCATAATAGAGGTCTAGGTAAAAAATATTTAGGCACTCCTATTGAGTTTAAGAGGTCTAAAATTAAAACCCATATGGGTATCATAAAGTCTACCGATTCTAGGATTGATTCTTGGTCCACTAAACTCCTCTAACAAGCTGCTAGAACCTCCCTTGTGAAACATGTGGGTCAATCCATTCCCCTCTATCAAATGTCTGTTTTCCTCATCTAATGAAAAACTGGTGGGGTGAATCACAACATCCCCATGATAAAAAAAAACTTCACATTATAAGGTGGGAGAAACTTTGTTCTCCAAAGTTTGAAGGGGGTCTGGGTTCTAGGGAAAGCTGAGCTCAACAATTTAGCAATGCTTGCTAGAAATGCTTGGAAGTTGGTTGAAAACGCTGACTCTCTTCTTAGCTCTATGCTTAAAGCTAGGTACTTCCCTCATACTGATTTCTTAAATGCTACATGCAAGGACGGACCTAGTTGAGGGCTAAGCCGGCTGTCTCCCGTCCCAAGATTCTGTCGAATTTTTTTTAGGTAGTAGTTTTTGTTATATTTTAAAGTTAGCCCCCTAGAATAAAAGCAGTAGCCCAAACCATACTCATTCATAGCCCAGTAACTTATTACTGTTATTTTAGCTCAATAAAAATTTAAACTGTATGTGCCTGTTACCATAACCATTCGAGTATGTCAGTTATATTCAGTGTGAAGACGGAAGAAGAATAAAGAACACCGACCCATGTTGTTCCTGCTGTGAATCATGACATCAATTTAGGCTATTTTGCTTTGAGATTAAGGTAGTTAACTTATTTCTAACTGAGTTTTGAATCTGTGAGTGATTGTATCTTTGTAATTGTGATTGTATTCAATTGACTTCTAGGGTTAGGGTTTGTATATATTGGATATCGGAAAATAAATTCCACGTCTCACAACACAAATTTTAGCATGTCCCAACTAAAATCCTGGGTCCGTCCCTGGCTACATGTCCTAAGACTTTCTCTTGGACTTGGAGATGCATGTGCAATATTAAGGATCACATAAAACCTTTTATTTCCTGGATTGTTGGTGATGGTAAGTTCATTAATCCCTGATATAGGTGTAGCTACCCCTAATCCTTTAATTACACCTTCACCTTTTCTCAAAGTAGATTACTTTATTGATACTCATACAAGAAGTTGGAATATGTCTAGGTTAGAAACTCACTTTGATAATGCTTTGGTACAAAATATTATCACCATTCCCTTAAGCCAGATGATCACTCTTGATAGAAGGGCTTGGGAACTTTCAAAGACGGGCAGATTTAGTACTAAGTATGCATATTTGGATCTAGAGGTCTCACACCAAGCTCTGATAGTGTCCTTTGGAAGTCTATTTGGAAAGTTAAAGTTGCCTACAAGATTCAATTGTTTCTCTGGAAAGCAGCTCGTAATGCTTTAAATGTTCGTACTATGGTTAATCCTAAGATTAATATATTTGGTGTCCTTTGTCATATATGATGTATTGGTGATAAACACATTATGCATGCTCTTGTTATGTGCCCATTTGCTTCTCAAGTTTGGGATGGTTCCCCTTTGAAAATCAGAACCTTCAGCTTCAGAAACTCCTCTTTTATGAATTGACTGTACTTTTTCTTAGTAGATTATACCTCTGCCTTATCTAAAGAGTCTAAACTTTTATTTGCTGCAATCTCTGTGGACTAGTAGAAATACTTTTTTACATGAAGGAAAATCTGAGAACAAGTTTACTGTGATAGCTAGAGCTAGGTATATGGTCATTATAAAAAATAATCTAGTTTCTCCCCTAGTGTTCATGTGAATGTCATTAGCCTGGATAGATGGATTTTCCCTGGTTTTGACTGGCTTAAAGATAACATTGATGGTGCATTCAATCCTCTAACTTTGGCTTCGGGTTCAGGCTTTGTAATCAGAGATGCTGTCAGAAAAGTCTCCTTTTGTGCTGCTCTTCATTTTGAAGCAAGATCTCTGGAAGAAGCGGAAGGTAAAGTATATGGGCTCTCCTCAAGCTGTTGAACATAAGCTATCTCATCTGATTGTTGAAAGTGATGCCAAGACCCTCATTGATCAATTTCTGCTGGATATTTTGATGGTGATCAGAGGACTGATGCAATTTTTAAAGACATTCAATCTTTCTCGGCTAATTTAGTTTCATGTATTTTTAAATTCGCACTTAGAATTTGTAATAGAGTCGCGCGCTCCTTAGCCAAATGGGGCAACGATAATTCTTGCACTATGTACTGCTCGTATACTCCAACCTGGCTTCTGCCAGTTGTTGAAGCCGACCGATAACCTTTTGCAAGGCCCTCGTTCATAAAAAAAATAAAAAAAATACCATCCTTTGTGATACAAGTTTTTTGCGAAAATAATTTGTTCACGTGATTCGATAAACAAAGAATTAAATGCACGTAATGAATTATAACTTAGATGTCTTCCACTAGGGTGTATCTAATAATTCTGTGACTGATAGTAGAAGCAATTTAGAAGGTACATGCACCATGCATATTTACGTTAAAAAGTTTTCGCAAGATAATAACAATGAAACTTCGAAAAAGAATGAAAATACACAATTTTTAATGTATGACACATGCCAAAAGCTTCACACATACATAGATCAAAAAAGAAAGATGCAATTATTCGTGTAAACATTTAAAGGCAATGGAACCTCGGTAAATGAATGTTTGATAAATGGACAACCTCGCCAAATGAATATTTCTCCCCGATCCTGATTTTAGCAAAAGGGACAAATGAATAACTTCGCCAAATGCATTAATGAATAATTTTTTCTGAGTCCTTAAATGCCCAACGAAAACATAAATGAACAATCCCTATTACAATTGGGGTTCTATGTTTTGTAGCAACTTGCTTATGAAGAGGGTTAACAAAAATATACACTTGATGTTCTCTGATCGTAAGCTCAAGGACTCACAAAGTGAACTTCTAGTACTACGTAGTTGTACAAGTGCTTTGCGCTATTATGCGCACTGTTAGAGCATAGCTCAGTTGAACCCATTGATGTTGCTATCTCAAGTCAGTTGTCAATTTTAGGTGACAAAAATACAATCCTTGATAAGTCTACAATATCAACTCGGACTAGGATAGCTTAGGTATTCGAGACAAAGACCATTGAAGATGAAGACCGGAGCTTACACACTTGAGAATCTGTCGTTCTCATTAAAGGTTGGAAAGGTTTAGCTTTCATGTTTCGCACTGACCATTCTATCATTTAAAATAGTCTATGATGTTGTTTATAGTGATCTCGAATGATCTAAAAGACAAGTTCTCTTAGCATTTAAATATCACTAAGTGATCAATGCTTAAGTAGAATGTGGGAATGAGCTAGTTCTAGAAATAGACCTCAACAACCTACGCGTTCATGCATGCGTTCATATGTTGGAAGGTCAGTCTTGAGCTCGAGCGGTTTTATATGAACGCGTTCATATGAGTTCTGAAAACTCCTGAACTCCAGCATAGCTCTATGAACGCATTCATGAACGCGTTCATATAAGCCATGGGAAATTTCTTTAACTTGCAATTTTCGCCGTTTGTGTTTGGATTTTCGAACTCATGCACAATACAACCCATGGAGCTCTTGTCCACAGTTTTCTTAACGTTCGTGTATTAGTACATGGACCTATTAGCGTGGACAATTTTTTGAGCCATTGCCATCCTTCGATAAGTTCAAGGCAAGTCTTCTCACAACATTTAGGTTTTCAACCAACGGGTTAGAAGAAGATTGAGTTGGACTTCAATGCAAACCTATAGAATTTTCTTAGTCGGAAACTTGCTTGAGCCTCACTCAAGGTTGCTTAACTTTAAAGCAAAGCTTCCCTTGATGATCAATATAAATAGATGACCTTCTGCAAGATACAACTTCAATCCTCTACACATCTGTGTATCCTTACAAAGGTTGGTCCTCATCTCGAAGTCCTATTTCTTGGACTATGACTATTTGAAAGAATTCACTTGAGGATCGTGAAGCACAGGTCGGAAGTAATCTTCCTTGATTTAGAATATTAGATCGATTGATTTGTTGATCAATTCAATCATAAAAACCAAAGATTTGATAAAAACTTCGTAAGGCTGCACTCGGTGTTATAAGACCTAGAAGTTCCATAACGCAATTCACGAACTAGGGTTAATACTAAGTTCGTCACGTGTTACGAGACAAAGTTATTTAGGCTAGATCAATAAGACTTAATCAACATATCGATTCCCATTAACCTTGAATTTAAGTCTAAAGAAAATCAATAACCGTATTCTTGTTAAAATAAAATTGAGTACAACTGGCGTCCTTTTAGAGGCAGGGTAGCGCTAGTCTTCACGAAGGGAAGTGGAGCAACTTCTAGGCCTGTAAAGGACGTCAGCTAGGGGAATCAGTGTGTTGGCTTCTGCGGGAGTCAAGAGACGTAGGAGCACAACGGTAGCTGAGTTGCTTGGAGGGTTAATTCAATATCGATACATTCCAGTCCGAAGTCTGAGAGTAAACTAGCGTCTTTATTCGCTTAATACTGTGGGTGTTCAAATCTGTACTATGTCCCGGGTTTTTTCTGCTGGTTGTGGTTTCCTCAATAACAAAACTTTTGGTGTCTTGCTTTACTTTTTCCTTCCATATTATATCGTCTCTGATTTATATAGTTAAAGTGTTGAAAGTTTGTTGATTTATACCCTTGAGTGAATCCATCTCTGTTGAGATCTACAAGAACTTGTTCTTGTTAGGATTCGTTTCTCTGAACTGTACTCGGGTTGTTGTTTGAATACTGATTTGTGAGATCGTTTAAACAACCTAACCAACTAGGTTCACGAATTTAAAAGTTGGTGGTATATCTCGGTATCCCCTCCTTTTCAATTAGTATCAGAGGCGACAAACACTTAAAAGATGTAATTGTCCGTGTTTGATGCTCTCGTGAATCATGATCATGTCTTCTTCCAGTACACCAGAAAAAGACTCAGATATGTCAGTTATTGAAGTCGGGTCATCATCCCTATCTGAATCCCTAGATGAGATGATAAAACCAAAACTTCAAGATACCTTCCTCTTCAGTCTCTCTGATGACTCTGATTCAGAAGCTGAAAGGGAAGCCACATAAGAAAGTGTTGGACTAAGTCATATGAAATTTCAATCATATGAGATTAATCATCTTGAACACATATTAAATCGACTTGTCAATCATATTTCTATGATAGATCCAGATTCTTATCTTAACTAGTGAAGGATCGAATCTTGAATTCTCTTCAATCATAGTTTATGATAAAGTTACGGAATTGAAAAGAGAGATTGCACTCCTCAAAGATGAAATACATAAACATGCTATGTATCAAACAATTCCTGCATCAGTTGGTAACATTTCTACCATTCCCAAGCAAAAACCAAATGTGGCTGTGACACCCGTCACCAACCTAAAGACTAAAAAGTCTAAAGATGCACATATGTTTTGTCAAAATTGCAAGACGAATATTCCTATTGGTACAAAACTTTTTTTGAGAATAAAGGAATAATGGATCTTCGAAGAAAATTAGATCTTGTTCTCAAAGAAATCGGTGAAATCAAAGGATCCACTCGTCCAAATCATTGGTTTCACCCCAGACAAACCTATAATAGGCACAAGCTGGGTCTAAACACATGGTTGTTCACAACCTCGGAAATTTGGAAATCACTGCTCAAAAATTCTTTTGTTGAAAAAACACAACGTTGGGTCCCAAAAAAGAAAATACCTTCAATCAACAATCACCAAGCAAAAGGTATAGATGTATTGCACAATGAAAGCTTAAATGAGCTTATTTGAAGATATGAAGATCTCATCAAAAACATGAAAGAAAGGAGGGAACAGAGATCTTCAAGACTTAAAGATCTCACGAAAAACACTCGTCAAAGGGAACAAAAATCTTCCGGTAACTCCTCAACCAATGAACCTTGTTTTGATGATAGGAACTTCTATGATAATTTCTCTAAGGAGAAAGAAGAAAGTAAGACAAGATTGTTGACACAAAGCGAGTGGGAAAGCACTCGCCGTAACACTTAGTGTCACAAGTCACCATTCTTATTCATGTACTGTCTATATAAGAATGCAGACATTGTTCATTAAGAACAAAAGAGGACAGTAAACTACAAGGATTTCTTTCTATCTCACTATTTGTGCTATTATGTTTTATTGATAAATAAAAGTGAGATCCTAGTATTAAATGCAATAAACCTTGTAGGAAATTTCTTGAATGCCAATCGTAAGACAATTTATTGTTGAGCAATGATCCAATGAGATTATTACTCAAAAATTAAGTAAACTCTGAGCCACAAAAATTCTGATGGCTATCTGAGAAAATGTCTTACATCACATACTATTCATGTGCTTTCACATCTCTTGTGAGATGTAATGATTCGATGTGAATATCGAACTTTAACATGCTGCCTCTAGAGATTCTCCCTGCCTCTGGCTCTTAAGGCAAGAGTCGAGAACATGACCCAAAGGAATGTCTATATGTGTAAGCTGAAAAGTTCTTGAAAATTAAATCATGATGTTGATATTTAAACTTATTTTCTTAGTTGGACAAAAGAAATTAAACATGAATTTATTGCCAACAAATTTTGGGTATACACTAATTCTATCAATGTAGACATGCACACTCAATATTTGAGATATTTTTATGAGAAAAAAATTTAAGAAAACCCTTGCTCTTAAAAGTCGTGAACTTTGCGACTTAATAAACAAGCTTTCTCAGAGAACCCCTTGCTTTGGGTAAATCTTAAGGTTCTAGAACCTTCCAGAACTTCGTGAACGTAATTCTTGTTTCAGATTCGCCTTCCTTATATAGTTTATGCTATAACAACTTCCTTAATTGTCTCAAAACTGAGACCGTATAAATACCACACCTTACGTAACTTGAAATTCACGTTCAAGTACTATTGCATATTAACTCGTAGTGTCACACGAGAAATATGAAAGGAGAAAACAATTGTGAAGGTGTTGGTGGTGAAATGAAGAACAAGAGATCTTTCAATGAAGATGTAGTTGACCCTCTTGAATTTCAAGAATATTCTCCTACTATAGTTTGCTTCAATGCTATTGATAATCAAAAGAAGGATAAAGACACAATGATCTTTGCTAAAATTGCATTCAATCTTTTACGAGACATTGAAGTCATCAAGGTTCAACTAGTTACTGCTGCAAAAAAAATTCAAACCCTGAAAAGTGACATACGGTTTATGAAGAACGAACTACCAATCTAAAGGGTAACGTAAAAAGTCAGCTAGATTATATCTCGCCTATTTGTTCAAAAACCTGAAGACGGATAATGATGAGGTCTCAAAAGATCCAGAAGAAGAATCTGATTCTGATAATTAGTATCACCTTTTGGTTAACATAGTTAACTCCTTTTATTAAACAACTTTTGTCTTTTC
>JAJJMA010081961.1:28181-66510 GCA_023529015.1 Papaver nudicaule
AGTTTGAGTTTATCTTAAACTCAAACTCTTAATGACCGACCTAACTCATCATCTTGTGGACTCATCTAAGTTCCCAGGTAAACTGGTTCAAGGGCTAAGGCAGCAAACCTAAAATTTAGTCCCACATAGACTAGCTAAACAGAGGAATTGAAACGAGACAGGATAAGAAGCGAAGCTGAATACCAGATGATGCATACCTTTTTCGGCCTTTTGGCTAAGATCAAGTGTAGTATCTGTTCTTATCAGTTTAATATCTGATATGCATCGCCATCGGCCTTGCACGATATTAAATTAATTTTTTTCATGGGGGAGTTCCCATCACAGCAGCTTGCTGCTGGGGTTCTCAGGCGTCGCCCTTGCGTTGCACTACTGCAAGGGTCATAAACTTAAGATTTTGCAACAATACATCTGCCAGCAAGCCAAATCATTTTGGATGCTGCAACAAAATAATTTCCTGTTGGTATTTAACAACATTATCTGCATAAAGCTACTTAAGATTTTGCACCTCGCAAGCCAAATCATTTTGGATGCTGCAACAAAATAATTTCCGGTTGGTATTTAACAACATTATCTGCATAAAGCTAATGTTGTAAAAACAAGATGGAGATTTTGATGCTTTTTTGTCAACTGATTCAAGTCTTGTATTTTGATAATATCATAGAAATTTATACAGATTTGGAATTTGAAACTTCGTATGTTCCCAACACATTTTAGACTTGCAAATGGGTACAATATCAGATTTAATAGCTAGCATAAGTCACTTCCCAGTTAGATTTCTGCTTGTCTTCAAAGATACGTCTACTGATGTGATGTATTTCAAGGCAGTTGGTATACACGACCAAAGAAAGTTTCCCACTTTTGATGCATGAATGTGAAGCCAAGAATGCAAGAGATCAATGACTTAGGTGGTGGAGGAGTGCTGTATTGAGATGGGATCAGTGCATTCCCCCCTTGCCGAGAGAAAGTGCACCGTACTGAGTGGTGTTCGGAAGTTCATTAGAAGTTCCTCATAAAATACAGACTATTAGCATCATACCCCCACCTAGCTAGTGAGCTTGCAAGCAGTTCTTAATCGATCAAGGCAAGAAATACAAACAAAGAAACATATACTAACCGTGAAAAATGGCAAAGTGAACTTTTTCCTTTTCTGAATAGAGGCCTCTAACAGTCTAGCTCAGTAAAACTTGCCACATGAAGATTCTAAATTAGCATGCTTCCCATATTGCAGGCCTTGATGGAATCAAGAGTATTGGCCTTCCAAGAAATCCCATAGCTCTATCGAAGATACTAAGTAATAGTCCCACATAGACCAGTGTGAATGGGGTAAGATTATCAATTTGATCCGAGTCACAGAGGTAGCAATCCGACTCACTTCATTTCTCCTATTCTCTCTCTCTCTATATGCCGTGGCGAGGCTAGTAAAAAGGCGCGTAGGCTTATGATAAAATCGATTTGGTTTTTGCATGAATGAGACGCGTCAAGGCGTTTTTGTAAAAAAAGAAAAAAGATTTCTTTTACTGGTAGGGCGCGTCTTATAGGCGATCCTCCGAGCATGTTCCGATAGTTTGATAAATAGTGTAGAACAATCAGTTGGTATAACGCCTGTCTTAGAGTGGCCGCGTATCAGGCGCACCACCGAGCGTGTTCCAATAAAAGGAAGCGTGTTCAGTGCGCTCCTGAGGCAGCGTGTTCAGTGCGTTCCATATGGGTTTTCGGTGCCCAATCGACCAGGGTGATCAGTGCCCTTGTGTTAAATCGATTTTGTTATAAAAGGAAGCGTGTTCAGTGCGCTCCTGAGGCAGCGTGTTCAGTGCGCTCCTGTTGGGTTTTCGGTGCCCATAAGACCAAGAATTGTTTGTAGAAGAACAGGTAGGGCAGATTGTTTTTCTTTCCCTCCCCCTTTTTTTTTATTTAAAAAGGTTTACACGTAGTAAAATAAATAACAATAAACAAGTAGAGCGATTGCCCTTAGCCTCTGGTTTCATCCGCTTATGCATAGTATAGCTTAATCCATTTACCATTGATTGGAGTATCGATCTCCCTGCCGCTCATGTGGTTGAGGTAGTAGTAGCCGCTTTCAGCGATTTTCGGCACGATGTAAGGCCGCGCCAATTTGCTGCGAATTTAGCTTTTGCCTTTCGCTGCACGTGTTTTGCGATTTTTAACACGATATCACCAACCTCGAAAGAGCGTGGTAACACCTTCTTGTTATAATAACGTGCTTTGGTGGCTCTGTAAGTTTCAGCGAAATGTTCCGCCCTCACTCTTCGTTCTGCAAGAGCATCGAGATGCGCATTTCTGCTTACATCGTCTGGTTCCGTGTGGCTAGCAATTTCTACTCTAGCTAATGGTACCGCCACTTCAGCTGGCAAGATGGTGTCCTTCCCGTATACTAAGGAATAGGGAGACGCCCCCGTTGAACTCCGCTTGGAGATTCTGTAAGCCCATAGCGCTAGGGTCAACTGCTCGTGCCAACTCCTGTGGTGATCATGGACGGTTTTGCTTAGGATCCTTAGTAGCGTTTTGTTAGTGGACTCCGCCAGTCCATTCCCCTGCGTGTAGTATTCAGTCGACGCGTGCTGCTTTATATGATATTTGGCTAGTAGGTCTGCCACTTTCTGGTTGATAAACGAAGTGCCGTTGTCCGAGCGAATAATCATAGGCGCGCCGAATCTACAAATGATGTACTCTTTGATGAACGCAGCGATGGTTTCCCCCTCGAGGGGTGGCTTCTATGCACTTGGTTGAGTATTCCGTGGCCGTGATTATGTACTTGTGCCTCCCTGAGGATAGAGGATTTATAGGACCAATCAGGTCCAGACCCCAACTGTGGAAGGGCCACGGAGCAACTATATTATGCAATTCTTTGTGCGGCGCCTGGATGGCATTCCCCTGGAGCTGGCAGACGTCGCATTTTCTTACGAAATCTGCAGTATCAGCCTCCATGGTGGGCCAGTAGTATCCTCCTTCGTGAATGTGTATGAACAATTTGCGCTTTCCTTGATGTTCCATTTCGTGCGCTTTGGTCATCACTAGCTGCGCCTCTTCTTTATTTAAACATCTTAGAGCCCCATTGTTAAAACTTCTCATATACAACACTCCATCATTGATGAAGAATCGCGCCGCCTTCTTTTTTATTACCAATGCATCTACATCATCGCCTGGGAGTAACCAGTTCCTTAAGTAGTTAATGTATGGCTGCCTCCAGTCTAGCTCTTCGACTGTACAAACCTCCGATGGTTGTGGTGGCGCCTTACATTCCGTGCAATTGTTCTGTAAACTTGCAGCCTGTGTCGCAATTTCAGGCCAGTAGTACCCTTTCCTTTGCAGTAGTCTGTATAATGGAATTACTCCCGAGTGCCCGCAGGTTTCACGATGTGCTCTATCTAAGAGGCTCGCCGCTTCTTGATTCCCTACGCATCGCGCTAGGGCTCCGCCCGCCATTCGATAATATGCCCTTTGATAATCACAAAGGATTTCAGTCTTTAAACAACATCGATCTCTCCTCTTTTGGCTTCCCCAACTCCCTCACGATTCTTTTTCTCCAGTCATTTTCTTCTTCGAATTCCATCCCTCGTAGCCATGTGCTAGGAAGCTCTTGCCTATGTATGGTAATCGAGCCTTCATCTTTGCCATTCAAGTTAATTTTCGCCGCTAGTGTCGCCAAAGCATTAGCATGTCTGTTCATGGCTCTTCCCGTGTGTCCCAGCTCTATGTAAGTGAACTTGGCCATCTGCTCCTGGGCTTCCGCGCGGTAAGGCGCTAGATGTTCTTCTTTGACGTGAAATTCCCCTCCTGCTTGGCTCGTGACTAACTTTGAATCACCATGCACGTGGAGTCGGCGAAGCTCCATTCGCTCTGCCAGCTTGAGTCCAATTAAGAATGCCTCGTATTCAGCCACGTTGTTACTGCAGGCGAAGTCCAACTTAAAAGCAAACGATAACAACTATTTTTCTGGTGTTTCAAACACAACGCCCGCGCCTCCATATATTCCGTATGACGACCCATCGAAGTACATGTCCCATGTACCTTCTTCTTCGAGTTCGGCCACTTCCCCAGGGATATCCTCATGGATATCAGCCTCGTCGCTTCGTGGGAACACGGCTAAAAGTTCTGCAATTGCTTGGCCCCTGACGCCTCGCGGTCTTTGGTAATGCAACCCAAATTCTGACAGCTGGAGAGACCATCGCGCGGTTCTGTCAGGTAGGGTCGCTCAGCCAGATAAACAATAGGTAAGGTCTTAACTTCTGAGCTGCGTAGATTAAGGCCATGCACGCTTGTTCTATTCGGGGGTATCTCACTTCAGCATCTCTCAACACGCGGCTTACGTAGTATATAGGAAAGAGCTGGTCGTTCCCTAGATCTTGGGCGAGAAGCGCTCCTAAAGCTTCAGATGTATATGCCAAATAAAGGTGTAAGCGCTCGCCTGGTATGGGTGGTCGAAGGACTCGTGGGCAAGTTAAACATCGCTTTATATTTTCAAAAGCGGCATGTTGAACGTCTCCCCATTGGAACGTACGCCCTTTCTTTAGAAGCGGAGTAAAAACAGCCATGATCTGGGCGAGGCCGGGTATAAACCTTCGAATATATGATATCCTCCCCAGAAAACTTTGAAGTTCATGTGTATTGATGGGGCTGTTCATGCTGAGTATCCCTTGCACCTTTCCTGGGTCCACCTGGATTCCCGTGCTAGTAACCACAAAGCCTAGAAATTTGCCTGACGTGACTCCGAAAGCGCACTTTAGAGGATTCATCTTGAGCTTGTACTTTCTGCAGCGCTCGAATACCATGCGTAAATGATCAATGTGATCCTCTCTCTTTTGGGATTTCACCACGATATCGTCAACGTATACTTCAACTTGCCTATGGATCAAATCATGAAAAATAGAAACCATGGCTCGTTGATAAGTTGCTCCCGCGTTCTTTAAACCAAAGGGCATCACCACGTAATAGAAGCATCCAAAGGGCGTTTGGAATGTTGTCTTGTGCGCGTCTACGGTATTCATCTTTATCTGATTGTAGCCACTATAACCATCCATAAATGAAAACATTTGGTGGTTACTAGTCGCGTCCACTAGCATATCAACGTTCGGCACGGGGAATTCATCTTTCGGACAAGCTTTATTTAAATCTCTGTAGTCGACACAACAACGGATCTTTCCGTTCTTCTTCATCACGGGTACAATGTTAGCTAACCATGGCGCGTTCTTTATGGGTTTGATAAATTTTGCTGCCATTAATCGCTCAATCTCTTCCTTTATTGCTAATGCGACATCCTTGTGGAAGGTACGACTTCTTTGTTTTATAGGGCGAGCGTGTGGCACAGTATCTAAAGAATGGGCGACCAATTCCGCGTCCAAGCCCGGTATTTCGCTGTACGTATATGCTAATGCGACATCCTTGTGGAAGGTATTCCTTTAATAATTCAATCATTCTTTTCCGTTCTTCCCTTCCGAGAGACGCGCTGATCTTGATTAGTCGCTCCTCGCCATTACCAATATTTACTTCTTCCTCCTCGTCCAGAGAGGGTATTTCTATGGGTTCTTCTATTGGTAATGATTCCGCCGTTATTTCTTCTTCGTGGGGAGATGGTGTCGCTTGGCTTGTAGATGCTTTGCATAATTGATCGGGCGGCAACATCTCCTTTGATTGCTATAATCTGTAAACGTGTCCTCCACTTTGTGTGGGAAAGCGGTGAAAGCGGGGCTCTGGTTCTGATTTAGACCTTTTAACATTTACTGGCGCCCCTAGTCTTTCGGCGCTGAACACGGATGGTTTTTCTTCAACCTTCCTCTTCTCCTTGGACATTATTAAACGAACAGGGTTGAAGACCGAGACTTTATTATCCTCTTCCCACTTTGGTAAGGGGATCGTCCGAGACAAACCTATCACAGCCGCCTCACTCTGTTCCGCTGGTTGGTAAAAGACAGCCTCCGCCATGTACACCTCCTCGGGTCCGAAAAGGTTATTTGTGGCGGGTATCCTGTATTCCTTTCCTCCAATGGTAGTCTTAATACACTGATGGTAAGTGGACGCCACGATGTGATGATCACGTATCCATCCGCGCCCTAGGAGCAGGTGAAATGAGGTGTGGTCATCTAAAACATGGAAGGGCACTGATGCTTTAATCGGCCCAATGGACATAGTGAGACATATCACTCCAATTGCTTCTTGGGTGTGACCCCCAAAACCACGTACCACTGTCTTCCGCTCTCTGATTTCCTCCCTCAGTATACCTAGTGATTCCAAGGTGTATATCAAAACAAGGTTTAAGGATGCTCCCCCATCGATGAACACTCTTCTTAGTTGTTGCTTATTGACGGTCGCGGTGAGATATAATGGACGCAGGTGCTTCCCCGGAATGCATATATCGCTGTCGTCGAAAGTAATTCTTCCTCTTGATAGCACTTGATGGCCGGCCGCTATAGCGGCGATTGCCTGAGACGCCTCTCTAATCTGGTCTTCACTAAATCCGAGTGAATCAAAGAACTGATGTGCGATGATTGTTTTTGAAAACTGGAAGGCGATGCTATTCGTTATCTCAAAATCCTTATTTCCGCCGGATAGCTCACATGCTTCTTCCTTGGAGTCCTCCCATGGCGCCCATTCCTAGGCTCTAGGATCATGGGAGATCATCATGACATTGTGTTTGAGCAAGGGATCCTTGTCTATTTGTTGTCGCCCAAGGTCTATTTCCCCCGTTCTTTCTTTTCTCCAAAACGCGTTTCGCACACCGTAGCAGTCGAGGGTCGAGTGATTCACCCTTCTGTGGAAGTGGCAGTATCGTTCATGCGCTTTGTTGACTGTATTTATATCTACAACGGCGGGTGGTAAGTTGATTTCTCCATTAGCGGCCCACTGGTCAACAAGGTTCTCGATCTGCTCCTTAGTGCACGGTACATGCGCTGGGATGGGGCGCTGATCGTTAGAATTGTTTCCTCCTCGTACTCCCGCTGGTGCTGCTCCTTGATACGGCTGGAAGGGTGCCTGACGCTTGCTTCCTGGCACGGGTCCACTGCTAGTAACTGCCGCGCTTAGTGAGTTAACAGAATTGTACCATGTCTGCTCTATCTTCGCCTGCTGAAATATCTCAAGGCAATCTGATACCCGCGTTGTTGCTTCTTCCAATTCTACAAAAGCCTGGAACTGAAAGTTGGACAAGGCGAAACGCAGGTAACCAGGGTGCCACCATACCCTCCAAGGAAGATAACTAAATATCTTCGATACCTACCTAAAGTACTAGGGCAACGCGGATACCTACGCTATCAATAGCCAGTGTTTGCTTGAAACCAGTGCGAGTAACTCAAAGCCTTTGGGAAGGGTGATCCGTACGCCCCCACTAGCTTGGTCATTTTCTCCTACATCGAAGTAAGCCCCGAAGTTGCACCTCGAGAAGCTATAAGAGCCATTTATAAACAATAGCCTTCAAACCAGAGTAAATAAAGCAAAGCAGAAAGCCATGGTAACGAAGAACAGAATAGCATCAAGGGCTAGAGAAAAACAGTAAATACACAAACATGATATCCAGAATACAAAAAGCAGCAGCAGGAAATCAAAAAGTTGGAAGAGGGAACACACTCCCTATTTTACAAATCATTCCACGAAGTATCATCGGAATCACGAAAATACCCTAGGGATTATCGTGGGGCGAAACCACATGCTCGCTACGGTTCTTTATAGACGAAGGCGAAACCTCGGAATCCATACTGGCATTAAACTCATCCACTGGATCTTGAGCCCGGACATTAACTTTAGAGCCTTTATCAGAGGCATCGGCGAAGCCCGCCTCCTTCGGCTTATCGCCAGAAAATTCATTATCCATCTTCGGCCCCTCGCCACCACTTCCATCGCCTTCCGGCTTCCCACTGATGATTCCATCAGCTGTCCTTAATACTTGAGAATCAAAAACATTACTCTCCTTCTGCTCCAAATTAATAGATTCATCACCTTCAATCCCCATCCCATCATCAGCATCGTTACCCGTCTCCTCGACACTCTCTTCAAGCCTTGCTGCTCACAATTCAGCAATTACTAACTCAACATCCTCGGATGAAACAAGATCTTTATCAAACTCTAGTACAGCGTTAGGATCTTTCAAGACATCATGAAAATAAGGTGCTCGCATACCTAAATTCCTAAACAGATATCGACCATGCTCACGACTAAACAAAGCAGTGTGCTCCACCTCTCCTTGGATATGATTGTTAAGTTGTAGAACTTTTTCGCCTAAAGTAGAAATCTTAACATCCTTTTCCTCGCACAAACCACGAGACAAACGCAACTCCTTAACAATCTTCGAAGCTCGCTCTCTCTGAACACCAACATCCTGGGAATAGCCATCTCGTTCGGCCTCGGTAGTCTCGAGACGTCCATTTAACTCTTTCACACTCCCAGTAAGGCTACTATTCTCTTGTCGTAGCAGCTGATTGTCTTCGTCAAGACGAGAAATATCAAGACCCTGGGCACGAATGAGATCTAGCAAGAACTTTCCATGATGATTTTGCTGAAAAAACAAGTACAAAATCAAAAAACAGCATACAAAAAAAAAACAAAAACATAAGGACAAAAACAATCAAGAAAAAAACCCACAGCTTCTACGAATGATTGATGATAAACAACCACATAGGCAAAAGAACTCCTGTCTGAGGAGCCAGATAAAACTTGGGCAAGAAATCCGGACACCGAAGGACCTAAAGGATGATTCTGAGGATCCCTTCCATGTGCCTTCAAAAGGCTAGCCAAGTCATCAGCATGTGGACCGCGAAGAGAGTTCTGCTCTACGAAATTTTGAGCCTCGGGACCTAAGCATGGTCGCTGAACAAAGGTATTAAGAATCGAAGGAGTATTTGCAGCAGCTGACGTCGGAAAAGCCAGAGAAGAACCAATATTGGTTCCATATTCATCCAAATTCATATTTGGTCGGCTAAGGTGGGAGGCATCACCAACAGAAAAAGACGAAGAGGAAGGTCCCTGCGAGGGTGCAGAAATTCGGGAGTTCGGCATCCCAGCTGCTCCATGACTAAGACCCCCTTTCCTCAATCCCCCAAAAACTGGAGACCTCTCATCTTCGGTCTCTTCATTATCCACTTCTTCTGCAAGCACAGTAGATGGATCAGTTAGGCTTTAGGTAACAACTTCGGTAACAGGGCTAACAGCTTTCACGCCTTTTCTCTTCGCAGCCACAGTATTCCCCCTTTTCCGATTCGGGTCACAAAGGGTAAACTTCGCAGCGCTATCATCAACGGTCAGCACGCCGCTCTGCTGAAGAGCAGTCAATTTGTTAGGTTCTAAACAGAGGCAGATATCCATACCTATCGAATAGCTGAGGCAGGAAGTGTTTATCACCTGACCAATTTCTTCCTTTCCAGCAGACGCCGACCTCGAAGATCTTTTTCTCTTTTTCGAATCATCGCCTCGGTATGAAACTTTTTGGCTTTTCATCTTCGCTTGCTCCGCGTTCTGAAAGACAAGAAAGCATATGGGTAAAGATAATCCAAAAAGAAAAAACAGTCAAAGAAAATTCAACTACACCTTACCTTCAGTTTGGCCTGAGCAGCCCTTTCTTGAGACTTAATACGCTCCTCCTCAGAGAAGTAAATTTTATAGAAATCAACAACAGGGAAATTATGCCCATCCTCAAACTTCTTACGCTCGACTCTCCCCTCTTTGTCCTTATAGCCATAGAGGACAGGTCCTTCGATGAGCATGGGCTTTGAAAACCACACCTCATCACTTGAATGACGAAGAAGTGTATTCGTTTTGGACCCCGAAAGATCTACGTCACCGAGGGCATGAGAAGAATCGGCCACCTTACCTAAACTCATACTCCAAGGAGCCTTCTCTTTAAGCAAAGATTTTTCCACCTTGTAATACTTGAAGAAATTATCGGCGGACCAATAATCGGGAGAGTGTTTGAGTTCCTCGGGAAGCTTCTCATAATAATACGACCTACCCTCCGAGCGAGCAACCCATTCGCTGATGACTCGAATAGAGTTTCCATTCAATTTCATCACTCCACAGGGAGGATTGATTCTGGAGTAAATCACATAAAAAAGAGGATTGGACGGATTATACAAAGGAATAGGAAGACCGGCGCCGAGTTGTTCGCGGAAACGATCAACCTTCTACTACCGCACTCGTGAGTAGAAAGTAGCTCCGGGGATAGAATCCCCTTACCCAAACTTTGGCAAGAGAAAAGAGACTGGTCAAACCCATAAATACGCGCCCTTTCTTCCCAACCAATTTTCTGAGGATCTATCATTTTGTGAGGCCATACCTTGACGGGAGGAGCACTGGCGGATGCACTTGCAGAAGCTTGAAGCAAAAGGAAAAGTCAAAAAAGGAATAACAAATAAAGATCAAACTAAACGACGAAGATAAGAACTTCGAAGTCTTACCATGATAAAAGGAAGAATACAGAAGAAAGAGATTCAAGCACCTCAGAAAACAATAAAGAAAGCAAAGAAAGAAGAGAGGGAAGAAGAAGCGAGAGAGCAAATTTAAATAGGAAAAGATGGAACCGATGCAACATGTAACAGGTAAAAGAAAGGTGAGGGTTTTGAAAAGTACTTGAAGTTACGTGTGTCAGTTAGAAACCGAAAAGAGGACACGTGTCGAGGAAGGCGCAACGCCAAGGGTTTTCTTCTCCAAACCTCCTCGATCTTTGGACAAGAAAAGAGGCAAACTGTGGAGGGTAAAACCCCTCGGGACACGTGTCTCACATCTAAGAAGCATAACCACACCGAGAGAATCGGCCACGAAGCCTCGGACTGAACCAAAGAGGAAAGGAGACCAAACGCGAACGAAGTGAGGACTCGGAAGAAAAGGATTTGGACCGCATCGAAGGACCGAAGCCCCAGAGTCAACTTCGGAGCACCACCGAATAAACCACCTTACTCGACAAGAACTGACACCTCCACGATTGAGTTCTTTGTCCTATTAGTTGTAAACCACCCAAGCTCGGCCTATATAAGGCGATCTTGGAAAACATTGTAGTGGTTGGATTCTTTTGGGTAGAACCTAAGCGGCAAGAGTGGGATTAGGTCTGTATCTCCTCTGGTTCCTTAGGGTTGCAATCCATGTAGCTACAACACAGAAATTAATACAAGTCTTTATGCATTTAGCCTTTGATTACTGTTATTATGTTTACCTTCGGTATTGTTTTTATGGTCCTCGCACCATTGAATCTTGTTTAAAGTAGATTCGTTTCGGGTTTTACAATTATTTCAAGGCATAAACCGACCAGACAAAATCTAGCTGCTTGGATTTGAAATTTGACTTCTCTAGTTTTTTTGCCAAATTCTAGCAATTTGATCACTCTTAATAAATCCAATCTTTACCGGTACTGCCGCAGGAGAACTGAGGCAACCCGGAACAAAAGAAGGTGTATACCGAGTGTAAGAACCTACTACTAATAGGAGAAACGGACTCCACACTACATTTCATTCCGATCTATTCCGGACACGGGAATCTCTACAAACAAACAACCACATCTTTGGAAAACCCCTTAAAAATCAAAAGCCCGAAAAGTAAAACCCTAAATATACCATTTCTCTTCAAACCGTTATCCCTGTTCTATACTGAGTGTATGAACTTACTTCTGTCTCCACACTACATTTCATTCCAATCTATAAATCTCCCTGTAAACTATCACACCGCTTGAAAAACAAAATCAAAAACCCTAATCGGTCCATTTCTCTTCAAACCCTAAGGAGATGAAGAATTTCAATCACATTTTTCCCATAAAGATCATTTCAGACATTTTGGCTCGATTACCAGCAGAATCAGTCCTAGAAAGCAAGCTAGTCTGCAAAACATGGAAGAATCTGATTCAACAGCCAACATTTCCCCAAATGCACTTAAATCATCTCGGTTCAACCGATTCCATCGGTAAGTTAACATATGTATTTCTGGATTCGGGTGATGATATTGATAACGAACTATTTTATTTTGAATACAATGAAAATGAAGATTGGAATAACCCGGTGAAACCTATTCGTAGAATATTCAATACAGGAACCCCAGTTTTTGTTTAGGTTAAGGTGCAGAGAAGAAAAGAAGAAGAACCAAAGGCAAAGAGAGGAAGAGAAGAACAAAGATTCAATACCTTCTCACTCTCAGTCTCATAGATTGATTTGAAGAGAAGAGAAGAATCAGAAATGGAAGAAGTCGCACTCGCAGACGAGAGGAAGAGAATAAAGAAAGGGAAAAGAAGAGGAGAGGAGTCGAGTTTAGTTTATATACTTAGGGGGCTGGGTGATGGAAATTACTAGTACATCCCAACCCTTATCGGAATCGGATGTTAACCTAACGGATTTGTCCTAATCCGGTTCCGATAGGTTAAGAGACAAAAATCCGTTAACTTAGACATATCGGATTCCGATATCCGATATAGCGGATAATAACCAATCGGATGTCTAATATTCGGAATCGGATGTCGGATTTCGGACTAGGATTGACAGGCCTAATTCTGGATATGGGTAAAGTCCAGGTTTACCAAATCGACCCGCGACTTTGTTCTTCATTGAAGAACTCAGTTTTTCCAGAAACAGAGGTCCGAATCCTACCCGAATCTTGCGATCAATTTGATGATTATTTCAAAGAATTTTAAACTGTAAATTTTTTTGTTAGATCGCGTATGAACGATGTATGTAATCAAATTGCTTAATTAACTCCAATTGTGTCTGATTTTTATGAAATTGTAAATCAATTTTTTTTTTCATGCACAAACTTTGTGACTGACAAATTGTACATTTTTCATCCCTAAGGGACTCCCTTCGGTCGTCCAATAAACTGATTGCCAATAGTAGGAACGGACTCCACCCTAATTTTATTCCGATCTACTCCGGACACGGGAATCTCTATAAACAAACAACCACATCTTTGGAAAAACCCTTAAAAATCAAAAGCCCGAAAAGTAAAACCCTAAATATACCATTTCTCTTCAAACCCCAAGGAGATGAAGAATTTCAATCAAATTTTTTCCCTTAGAGATCATTTCAGACATCTTGGCTCGATTACCAGCTGAATCAGTCCTAGAAAGCAAGCTAGTCTGCAAAACATGGAAGAATCTGATTCAACGGCCAACATTTCCCCAAATGCACTTAAATCATCTCGGTTCAACCAATTCCATCGGTAAGTTAACATATGTGGATTCGGGTGATGATATTGATAACGAACTATTTTACTTTGAATACGATGAAAATGAAGATTGGAATAACCCGGTGAAACCTATTCGTAGAATATTCAATACATGAACCCTTAAATTGGACAATTACTCCTTGATTGGTTCGTTTAACGGTTTGGTATGTGTCTATGGAAATCAAGGTGCATACGAAGCTATCAGGGTGTTAGTCCACGGGAGAGTTGGGGGGAGTTTAATGTATTTTAATTCCTGGGGATTTGGAGGGAGTATAGGAGAGTGTAGGGAGTTTGAGAGAGTTTTGGTGTTTTGAGGTTAGGGAGTTTGAGAGAGTGTAGGGAGTTTGAGAGAGTTGGTAGAGGGAGTTTTGGAGAATTTGAGAGAGTTTAATAGAAAGAGTTTTTTTAACATCTTGTTCATGATATCAATTTCCGAGTACCATGACTTAATAAACGACCAAATTAATCACATAGATAAAAGGTTGGTGCTTGTATAAATGAAATTTCACCAAAGTCTAATTGAGATGAAAATGTTTACATCACAAATGAGACCTTTCAGTTAAGTTGTCACTATATGTTCTCTAAAACTTGATGTCACGCACATTAGGCATCAAATTATGACGGGCTCAGTTCCGAAAACGATGAGCAACTCCCCATAATCTTGACCACTTTCTGCCTTAAGTGAAGCATGAGTTGGACGAATCTGTGACACGAAACCAAAAAAGATGACGACAAAACTTTTTGCATAAATTCAACAATTAACCATCAGAACACGGTAACTTGACTGCCAAATCTTGTTTAGAGAACAACAAATAACCATCAGAAAACCAATTGCATACCCATACCTTAAAGTAGTTGTCCCAAGTCTCGTCGTCTGCCACAACTATTTTTCTACTTTCGTCCCAACTGAAACTAAGACCACTTTTCATCATATCTTCATACTGAAAAAACCTAACCTTGAACAATCTAAACATGTGCTTAAAATCCTCATAAGTTTTACTGCATCGGCATATTTGGTTAAGCTTTGGCAATATTTTTCTCTCTATGACAGGCTTGGAGAACGCTCCAGTCTTATCTTTCCAACGATTATGCGTGGCTTTTACCAAGAGTTTCAATAGTTCGCTTTTCTCTTGTTCCGTCCAGTATTTGTAGAAATGGTTTTGCTTGCAACTTTTATCACCAACATGGAAAGAACTATCCATTCTACGATGAAAAATAAAAAGTGCTAACTTATATACAGATATAACTTAACGTTTATAATAAAAGTAACTAAACAGTAGAAGTACGAAAATGAAAATGTCACCCCATCGAAGTCTACTTGTGCGGGAAAGATTTTATGCTGTAAGTGACAGATTTATTCACTATATTCTGACGGTTAATTAACTTTAACTGCACAACATTTGAGTAGGCGTCGACTCGATCAACAAAATCAACATAAGTTAGCTAGAAAGTTGGATGGAAATGACAAATACTTATCGGGCCATAAGCATTCGATGATGGAAATCTCTAAAGGTTTGAACAAATTTTAATAATGAGAATGTTTAGAAGCTTAACCATTTGTTCTGTATTGACCACAGTGTACTCTAGAGTGTCTAAGCATATTGTCAGTCAAAGAGGTTGTACAAAAAGTCTAATTGCAAGTTTGCTATATTCATGTGTCGTACCTACAACAAACATCTTGTTCATTACCCATCGAGATGAATAAATTATTTTAATTGTCAATTACAAAACCAAAGCAAGCACAGTAAGATGCTACAAAGATCAAATACATACACAATCAAACTCAAGACTATAGAACAAATAAAGTAGTGACCATCACCCTTGGTTTTAAGTTAAGAACTACACAAACTAAAAATTTACAGACCACTTACAATTATAGCAAGCACTAATTAGAACTCATGTCAGTAGATTATGATAGGTACTGCTTGCCTAAACAGTGTCACATATGTACGGGATATGTATGTATTGTCTATTTGAGGCATAAGTTGTTTTCCCAAATGTTTCCACTCATCCAGTATTCGGAATTAACATAGTTCGGTAAACATGTTTCCTCCGTACTTTAATGAGCGCAAGTAATGAAATGACCTTACCTCAGGAAAAAATTGAAAGCAGTACTATGAGGGGTGCTGGCTTCTCGGAGCATTTCCAAATTGTAATTAAACACAAGTAGGCCGTGATTTGAAGTTCATTATTGATTGGTTCCTATTAGGTGTTGATGGAGCTTTTTATCAAGCTAATTTAAGCTATTTGCAGTTTCCCATGTATGAATGACAGACATGGCAAGGTGACGTATCTTAGGTCTTACTGATGATGGTCTAACGATGAAGAGCTTTAGACATCGTAAAGCTATCTTTAGAATGATGTAGAGGTTCACAAAGATTAATAACTGCCGACAACCTAATGAAAAAATTGTTTTAATCCGACCTAACTTACTCGTATTGAAAATCAAATCAAAATACAAATATTAATTAGACGGATCAAGATCACATACCAAATCAATCGCAGCAAAGCAAACTAGAGTGATAGAAGAGAAAAAACAGCGAAAACCATACCTGAAGATGAATAATGGTTTTTTTGCCTTACCGTTTTCCCTTACACCAAACTCCCCCAAACTCTCTGCCTTTCTGAGAGATTTCTCCCCAACCTAAAATCTATATCAAAGTCCCTCGAACTCCCTAGAATAGCGAACTCCCAAGATAACTCGAGTTTTACCACTAACGGGGATTTTAAGAGTTTTTTTCAAAGTCCCTCACGACTAACAAGGGTTTTCTAGGGAGTTTGAGAAACTCTCCCAAACTCTCCCACGACTAACGGGGATTTTGAGAGACTCCTTTAAACTCCCCCACGACTAACGGGTAAATTATGAACTACACTGAACTCCCCAAACTCCCCCGAGGACTAACCCCCTGTATGATTTTTAACCCCGTGACAAAAATATACATTAGTCTTCCAGTATTTGATAGTAAAGAATACGAGTCGGAAAGGGATAGTTCGATTCAGTATCTTGAACATTTGGCTTGTGGATTCGGTCACTTAGCTGAAACGAACGAGTACAAAGTTGTTAGGATGTACCGCAAAGATGGCAAGAGATACAAGAATGTTGTAGAGGTCGATGTCTACACTGTTGGAAGTGGCAAGGGATGGAGACACGTTGGAAATTTTGATTTGCGTTTTAAATTTGTTATAAATGGCGAGGATAGAGATGGGTACGAGCAAGTGCAGGGTGTGTTTTGGAATGGGTGTCTTCATTGGAGGATGCTTGAAGGAGGAATGGTTGTGGTGTTTGATTTGGCCGATGAGAAGTTTCGAGAGCCTATTCTGATAACACTTTACTGATTTACAGAACAAACTCTCTCTGAGTTTCCATTAATGAACTCGAAACCTCACTTACAGACAATGAGAATCATTACAGCATTTATACTTAATGATTAAGCTAAGATAAGACTGAGTCAGTCACACGTGTAACACGCACAGATGTTACAGACTGGCACACGAACTTCTCACACACTCAATACAGCCTGTCACACACACACTTCACACATGTTAGACAGGCTGGCTTATCCTACACCACTGCTGTTGCTATCCTGCACTGCATCACTGTCAATATTCCCCCTCAAACGAATGGTGGCTGAAGCAGACACCTTGAGTTTGTCTCTGAGCTGCAGAAATCTTGGACCATGAAGAGGTTTTGTAAAAATGTCAGCTATCTGCTCAAGTGTAGAGACAAAGAAAATATCAAGAGCTTTGGCCTGCACTAGCTCCCTGATAAAGTGATAGTCAATGTGAATATGCTTCATCTTGGAGTGCTGCACTGGATTTGAAGCCAAAGAGAGTGAGCTGATGTTGTCACAACCAAGTCTAGGAGCAGCAGGAATGCAGAAGTGAAGATCCTTCAGAAGACTACATAACCAGATCATCTCTGCACCACTATGTGCTAGTGTCCTGTATTCAGCTTCAGTAGATGATCTAGCCACTGTTGTTTGTTTCTTAGAAGACCATGAAATTGGATTATGCCCCAGAAAAATGCAGTATCCACCAGTGGACCTTCTATCATCTATATTTCCAGCCCAGTCTGCATCAGAAAAACCAAGTAAGAAACTCTTGCCTTTGGAGAATGTAACACCATGAGAAAGAGTCCCTTTAATGTATCTCATTATCTTCTTAGCAGCCAACAGATGTGATGTCCTTGGACTTTGCATAAACTGACAAACCACATTCACTGCATATGAGATCTCTGGCCTAGTCCATGTGAGATAGTGAAGAGCACCAACCAAACTTCTATATTCTGTTGGGTTCTCCAGAAGGTCACCATCAAGTTTGCTGAGCTTTGTAGAAGCTGCCATTGGTGTCACACAAGGCTTACAACCTTCCATCTTATGTTTGCATAGCAGATCAACAGCATATTTTGTTTGACTTAGAAACATAGTGTCTTTCCTCCTGTGAATCTCAAGACCCAAGAAATAGTGAACATCACCCAAATCCTTAACTGGAAAATGTTTCTGAAGTTCAGCAATAATGTGTCTTACCAAATCAGAAGAAGAACCAGTGATGATGATATCATCCACATAGATCAACACATATGTAAGCTGATTATCAGTCTTGAGCACAAAAAGGGAAGTATCTGCTAAAGAGTTCACAAAAGACAACTGTAAGAGGACATTTTTGAGCTTTTCATACCATGCTCTGGGTGCCTGCTTTAATCCATAAATGGATTTATGTAATAGACAGACCCAATCTGGATGTTCTGGATCTACAAAGCCTGGTGGTTGTTGCATATACACCACCTCTTTCAGATCTCCATGGATGAAAGCATTGCTTACATCTAGCTGCCTGACACACCAATTGAACTGCACTGCAATGCACAAAATGACTCTGATTGTTGTTGGTTTAGCCACTGGAATGAATGTCTCATCAAAATCTTCTCCAATCCTTTGATGATACCCCTTAGCCACTAGTCTGGACTTCTTCCTTTCTTCTGTCCCATCAGCATGTTGCTTGATCTTGAAGACCCATTTGCAACCAACTATATTCATTCCATCTTCTGGTGGAACCTTTGTCCAAGTTCCAGCATCCTCAAGAGCAACATGTTCTTTCACCATTGATGTTCTCCAAGCTGGTATTTTATTTGCTTGAGTGAAACAAGTTGGAACAGTGTTACCTGCAATACTCATCAATGCTACAGACAGTGGATGTTTAGTAGCTGTATAGCTCTTTGGCCTAAAAATACCCATTTTACCTCTAGTTTTCATGCTATGATCATTCACTACTGAAGAAGGAATTGTAAATGTAGGTGAAGAATTGATAACTGATGGTTCAATGGAAACAGAAGATGAAGTAGATGTGTCAGTAGAAGCTTTGGAAAAAGATACTTCATTAATGACAGAAGTAGTGGAGTTATTGACTGCAGACATCATAGTCTTATATGGATAAGAAGTTTCATGAAAACTGACATGTCTGGATATATACACTCTGCCAGTAAAAGGATCTAAGCATCTGTATCCTTTATGATTTAGACTATACCCAATGAAAATACACTTTTTGCTTCTAGGTTCAAGTTTGTTGTGAGTATATGGTTGTAACCAAGGGTAACATTCACAACCAAAAACCTTAAACAAATTGTAGTCTGGTTGTTTATGAAAAAGGACAGCAAATGGTGAAGTAAACTGCAAAGATCTATGAGGAAGTCTATTAATCAAAAAGTTTGCAGTGTGCAAGGCATCAAGCCAGAATGAAGTTGGTAAACATGCTTGAAGCAACAGAGTTCTGGTGATATTGAGTAAATGTTTATGTTTAACTTCTGCAACTCCATTTTGCTCTGGAGTATGTGGACATGATAGTTCATGAGTAATCCCTTTAGACTTAGTGAAAAGTTGAATGACAGAGTTAACAAACTCACCTCCACCATCAGTTCTAATTGTCTTAACAGAAAGAGAAAACAGATTTTCAACTTTAGCAACAAAAGCAATGAATTCAGACTTAAACTCAGCTTTATTATGTAAAGGAATGATCCAACAGTATTTGGAAAATTCATCTATGACATTGGCATAGTAAAGATAGCCAGAATTGGAAGATACATGACAAGGACCCCATAAGTCCATATGTAACAACTCCAGAGGTTGTTTGGCTACAGATGAGGATAGTTGAAAAGGTAATTTCTGACTTTTACATGATTTGCATTCACTACAGAAAACTGGTTTATTGGATACATTGGAAATCTTAAGCTGAGAGCATAACCTTTGTAGAGTCTGAAAAGATGGATGTCCACACCTTCTATGAAGAATATCAGCTTCAGTCAATGTACTTGAAAGAGCAAAATGACCTGGTTTGAAGCTGATAGGATAAAGACCATTTCTATGTGGCCCTTGGAAAAGAATCTTCCCATTGGTTAGATCCTTCACAGAAAAACCAGTAGAATCAAGAGTCAAGGAACAATTATTGTCTGAAGTGAATTTGTGAACAGACAGTAAGTTATGAGAAGCCTTAGGAACTAGCAGAATGCTCTTAAGTCTAAAAGAATGATCATTAGCAGAAAATATAGAGTTTCCTAAATGAGTAATAGGCATACCTTCTCCATTAGCTGTCTGAATTACTTCACTTCCTTCATAAGCAATAGAATCTTGAAGATTTGATGCTTCAGCTGTTACATGATTATTAGCTCCACTGTCAGCATACCATGGCTCATCATCAAAAATATCAGCAGCAGCAAGCATGGCATTTAAATTGGCTGGTGGAGTTCTCCCTTGATATGTAAAATTAAGTCTCTGAGAACAAGTAAGAGCTGTGTGTCCTGGTATGTCACAGATCTGACACTTTGGCTTGGACTCTGATTGTCCATATCCCCTGCCATTGTTGTTTCTATGAAATATATGTGGATTTGGATATCTATTACCTCCTCTTCCTCTATTGGATCCTCTAGTAAAAGTGTTATATGAGCTATTTGATGAAGAAGCACCATTATTGTTTCTGTAAGAGCCATAACCTCTGCCATATGCCAAGAAAGCTTTAGCCTCATTTTCAGCTTCTCCTTTTGCTTTGTTGATAGAAACCTCTTCACTTAGTAACAAGTTGTGTAGTTCTTGTGAAGTAGCAGGTGGTAGCCTCATCCTAAGAGCTGTAGCAAAAGATCCATACTCTGCAGATAAACCATTTAGAACACAAACAACCAGTTCATTGTCAGAGACTGGTGCTCCAGCAGCTGCAAGTTGATCCTGTAGTTTCTTTACTTCAACAAGAAAAGAAGAAACACTTCCTGTCATCTTTATAGCCTGCAATCTTGTACGAAGTTGAATTGAATGGTTTGAAGAGCTCTGTGCAAATCTATTCTCAATAGCTGTCCATAGACCATGAGATGTACCAGCTCCAGTAACATATACAATAACTTGCTCAGAAATTGTTGATTGAATCCATAAGAGAACAGTTGAGTCTTCAATTACCCATGTAGTATAAGCAGGATTAACCGTATTATGAACTTCGCCATTTCTTGTGACTGCAACATATCTAGCAGGACAAATATTAGTTCCATCAACATAAGAGGTTACTTGAAAGCGAACAAAAAGAGTAATTATCTGAGCTTTCCAAGAAACGTAGTTATCTTCACGAAGCTTCAGAGGTATCATGTTGGTGATTGTATTTAGAGGAAGATCAGCAATACTCCTAGGATTAGCCATTATCTTTTCAAGAAAATCAGAGACCAAAGAAATTGATTCAAGATTTCAAATAAGAAGAAATTGATCAGAAATAGATCTAGAAAAACAGTGTAAAACACAAATTGAGCTTCAAGAACAGATTAGTAAGCTGAAAAGAACTATAAATCTTGGAAAAACAAGATTGAATTTCAGAATCGTACTAAAAAGTAGATCTGATTTGATGAAAATGGAAAACAATACTCAGAGTAAAAGAATCAGAGTGAGAAAGGAAGCAAGAAATCCCTAAGGATCAAACACAACTGTGTATATCATGCTCTGATACCATGATAACACTTTACTGATTTACAGAACAAACTCTCTCTGAGTTTCCATTAATGAACTCGAAACCTCACTTACAGACAATGAGAATCATTACAGCATTTATACTTAATGATTAAGCTAAGATAAGACTGAGTCAGTCACACGTGTAACACGCACAGATGTTACAGACTGGCACACGAACTTCTCACACACTCAATACAGCCTGTCACACACACACTTCACACATGTTAGACAGGCTGGCTTATCCTACACCACTGCTGTTGCTATCCTGCACTGCATCACTGTCAATATATTCCACCGCCTCCGTTGCTCACTTATGAAGATGATGACGAGTGGGGTAATATGGTGCTTGGGGTTTCTAATGGTGGGATTTTATACTATACTGTTTCTCAATTCCAATCAGGAGGAGGAGATGATGATGATGATGATGATGATGATGATGATGAAGAAGAACAAGAAGAACAAGAAGAGGTACACCTTGATGAGGTATGGTTGTTAATGAGGAAGGATGATGTTATGAGAGGAGGACAGGAGGAAAAACAGCCATGGGTTTGGAGTAAGTGTTGAACAAAGAGAACCGTTCGCATTTAAGGAGCAGAACATTGTTTTACGCTATGATCAGGGCAACATCAAAGAATTATCCTCGCAGAATTCAACTTGGAGAAACACGAATACAACCTGGAGAAACGTGAATTCAACCTGGAAAGACATTGGGGAATTTAGTGAAATATCTCGTCGAGTGTTTCCACACAAGCACACATTAATTTCTTTGAAAGAATTAGGAGAGGAAGATGCTAAAATAATAAAGCGATATCCTGAGTTGACTATGGAAGATTATCGTAGGATGTGTTATGATGACTACTAGCGGACGAAACAATCATTGGAAACTGGTAACCTCAATTTAGACTTTTGAAGTAATATTTATATCATTGAATATCTGAATGGATTTCATTTGAACATTAAGCTATTGACTGAGAGAATGTGATTCATATGATCATTTGGCATGTGGAATCAGTCGTTTGATCTAATTTCTATAGTAGAATGTAACTCATGCTTTATTTGTTTGCATCATTCATAGATTGGAGTCAAATATATATCTGCCCAAAAATTGGTGGACAGTGAGATCACTCGCATTAGTATGAGTTTATCTGTTTCATTCTTACTTTGTAGTATTAGTTGATAGATACTTCTTCAGATTCAATTTTAAGATTTTTTTTTCTTTTCTTCTATTTCGATATTATAATTTGCGATAATGCATGCTATGTTAGTGTTTAACTGGAAGTCTGGAAGTAATCCTTGTATCATAAGCTTCATTTCAGTAGGTATGGGTATGATGTCTTCAAACAGTGTTGAATCAGTAGTAGTGGCGTTACTAGTTCATCTTTTATCACAGATCCTCCAAAATATAACTATGTTTTTGGTTTAATTTTCGAGATAAAAGAGGAGAAAAGAACATAGGTTTTACCTTGTTTGAGATTTTTGATATTCTTTTCAATAAACACAGGTTTTACCTCTGCATAATATCATCAGTCGCAGTATTCCCCCAGGTCTAGATATAGCATAATAATTCAGGTTTTATTGGGATCTGCTTGCTCATTAGAGAATAAGAGCAAGAATTGTATACGAGAAGTTAGAATAAATATGAAATGAAATATACGGCAGTGCTTATGAAATGATCCATCAAGTTTTTTCATTTTTTCATACCTAGTATAAAAAGTGATAACCCCTGAACTAGTATTCTATCATCCATATTATAGCTTCATCAGTAACCTTTTCCGACAAACTAAGAACAAATTTATCTCTGTGAATCCAGTTCAAATCCTAGTGTTTCTCTCCATGAATTAAGCATAAATACTACTTTTATCTTAGGTGAAGGTGTTGATGTTTGATGATTTGTTTTGGTTCGCTTGTGAGTTGATCCGTTGTATTTTCTTGTTTTTTCTTACCTCTTGTGAACAGAAGTAGGGTTGCTTATGTTTACTTTAGTTTATGCGGACTGGGAATTGGTAGGTCTCTGAACACTTGATCATTGAAAATATTCTTGGTTATCCAGATGCCAGTTATGCTTGCCAGGAGAGAAATATCTTGGTTTCTTAGAGATATTACAGAACTGAAGCACTTGCATTCATTTCTATGTGTAATAAGTTCCGTAGTAATGATAGATAACCAGCTTACACTTGTGGGCCAAGGGATGCTGTTACAGATTATGAAAATGTGCTGATTTTGGGGCTGCACAGTTTTCCTTGGGGCTTCAAAACAATAAAACCATCCAAAGGATAGTTATAAGGGATGTCCAAAAAGGTATGAAAAGTCTAAGATACCCTTACAGATTAATCCACCCCAAATTTTAACTAATAACCCAAATTTTATAACCCTAATCCTAAAACAAAAACAAAAACTAAAACTAAAACAAATTTTAATCATTCTCTTCTCCTTCTCTTCTTCTCCCTCGTCCCTCTCCTCTTCTACTCGTCCTCTCCTTCCTCATTTTTCCCCTTCGCTCCTTCCTCGTCTCGATTCATCGCCGATACGAAAAATTCATCGTATCGATTAAAATTTAAACATGGCGAGAACAAAACAGACCGTGAGAGACACTACAGATGATCCTGGAATAGCAAGAGCCTACTTAAATCATCAACAGCGCACAGCGGGAGAAACTTCTGATTTGAATTTTGAACCCGACCGAGAAGCAAATCCGTCCACTGATTTGAATTCTGAACCCAACATGCGTATCAGGTATTAATTCTGAACAAACCCCATGTTTTGAATGATGTTTTAATTGTTTTTTTAGGTTCTAATCATCGATTTAGGGTAGTTTCGTTGAGTTCAGAATTGTTTTACGGTGCAGTTTTCAATTGGGTCTTAGGCGTAAAACATTTTTACGCCTTGAGAATCATATGAAAACTAGGCGTAAAACAGTTTTACGCCTTGAGAATCATATGAAAACTAGGCGTAAAATTGCCCTAATTTTGCCCTAGGGTTTTTACGCCTTAGAAACCAAGGCGTAAAAAAAAGTGGTCTGTGCTCACAAATATTTGCACCGTAAAAACACAAAGCAAACCGTAAAATTTGATACAAGGCGTAAAACTCTAAATTGAAGCGTAAAATCCTTTGGATTTCAATTTTTTTCCCAAGGAAGTTTTACGCCTTAATATATCAGTGCGTAAATTTTGAGTTCCTAATTTTTTTTTTAAGTTAAATTTACGCCTTGGTTTCAATCCCATAACCAAGGCGTAAATTTCTTCTGTAACTTTTTATTTTGGAAACCATATTTTACGCCTTGGTTTTCTGGGGCGTAAATTTTTCATCCAAGGCGTAAAATGTAAAGTTAAGGCGTAAATTCCTGCAGTCTCTCATAGGTTTTGCTCATTGCTTGGTTGTTTATTTGTGTTGTTTGTGCATGTGTTTAGGGAACAAGATAAGCAGAAGAAGAAGAGAGGAAATGATCTTTCCCCTGTTGTCAGTCCCCCACCTCGAAATGATAGTGACAAGTATCTAACTTTTACCAAGAGAGGTACAAAAAGGACTCAGAAACAATCAACATTACCTCAAACTGATGGACCAAATGAGAATGTTGAAGAAGAATCAATTCCAATCCAAGAGAATCAGATTCAACAAGAACCCAACCAATGTGAACCAAATGAGACTGTTGAAGAAGATTCAATTCCAATCCAAGAGAATGAGATTCAACAAGAACCCAACCAATCTGAAGAGGAGAATGGCGAATCAGAAGAAGAAGAATCAGCTGAAGAAGATGATGAAGAAGAAACAGCTGCTGAGGGGGTTACACCCCTTTCTCAAGAACAACCCACTCAACCTCTTGCTCTACCTCCTCCAGAACCAAGAATTGAGAGGAAGGCTAGAAAGCCTCGGACAAAAGATCCACAACCCAAAGGCATGCACATTCCTCCACCTGATGATCTTACGTTCTGGTTGCCCGCACCTCCTAAGGGAATGAAACAATGGGGAGAAGCACGTGATGGGAACAAAGTGCTATTTGGTTACCCATGGTCCTATGCTGCAAAAGTGGCTTCTGCGCGGGTAATTATCTTATAATCTCAAAATTACTTTATGTTGTTTGTACATTATTTTATCCTTCCGACAAAGTACATTAATTTCTTTTGTTTTTTTGTAGGACCACAAAAAACTTGCGCTACAGTTGAAACACTCAAGGCCTGCGGTGTGGGATTTGGAGTTGGAATGTGACAAGGTTCAACGCATTGTAAAAGCAAAAGCCTTACAGTTGTACAATGCTTCAATACATACCCAGGACAAGTATGATGGTGTTACAGTGAGTGCACTTAGAGACCGATATTGGCCAGAGACGGGCACTTTACACTTTGGATTCGGCGAAATGGCTCTGATTCCAGATGATGCAAAGCAAATCAAGAATCTTGAAACTCATGGAAATCATGTGTTTCTTGGTGATGATAACAAGATGAAATGGGGGGAGCTTAATGGTTTAGCTATGAAAGTGTTTGGGTGGTCTCAGAATCAATGTGACGAAGAGTGGATATATGGTGGTGGTGGGGAACCCGGGGTTTTCGTGAGGGGTAAACCACCAGCCAAGAGTAAGAAAATTCTTAGCAATCGTTTGTGGTTAATGTATGGTAATACCAAGCAGAAGGGCAAAGAGCTAAGTGATGTGGAAGCCACTAGAGTTGCGAAAGCTTGGATGTTGCACACCTTGGGCACCGTCTTGTTCCCCGATAGTTCGGGTAATAGGGTCAATGCATGCTACTTAAAATATATTGATGACATTGATACGGTTGATGGTTATGCGTGGGGCACTGCCGTTATTGCCTTCTTGAATGCCTCACTTGCTAAAGCTTCCAGGGCTAAAACCACCAAAATCGAGGGTGACGTTCGTCTTCTACAGGTAAGACTATATTTTGTGTAATAAAACGTGCGTTAGTTTTGCATATATGTCATTGAAATATGGGTATTTCGTTACTTTGCAGTCGTGGTTCTATGACCATTTCCCCTCTTTGGCACCCAAGGAGGATAGTGATTGGGTTAACAAACCAGAAGGCACTCCTACGGGTAAGAGATTCCCGTTCAAAGAAAGTGGTCTACGTTCAAAAGAAGCCTTGATAGCTGAGAAGAGACAGCAGTTGGATGCATTCCCTCTCAATGAGGTGGTTTTTGAGCCATATGTTCGCTTGAGACCTGATGAAGAGGGGGGTTTGGAGGATGTGCGTGAATTTTCACAAGAGAGTAGTTACACCGGACCTTTGTTTCATCCATCAGGGTTCCATATGTACAATCCTCAACGAGTGATGCGCCAACTTTGTTATGAACAACCTATAGTTCGGGAAGAAAAGTTCGTGTTGCAGAAACGAGGCTCCAAACTTGATTCTTCCAAGTGCAAATTGGTTTACGATCCCGAGCCATCAGTTGACCATTGGGCTGCACGGGAAACCGACGACTACCAACTTGCTTTGAACTTTGAGAGCTTTGAGGCCAATATAGTTGATGTCGAGGAAGGATACTTGGAGTGGTTTAACAAGTTTGGACATCCCATGCTGATCAATATTGATCCTAGAGCCTCAGAGGCGATTCAAAAGGAACAGGAAAGACTCACTCGTAATACTGCAAGCACATCAAGTGAGGCTCCAATGATTGCTAGCTTGAAGAAAAAGCTTAAACAAGCCGTAAGTAAAATGTTTATAGATTTCTCATGATTTAAATTTTCTCGTCTTGATTGTTGTCTAACATTGTGTGTCAATTTGTTTATATTGTGTAGAAGGAAAATGTTTTATTGGTAGCTTCTAGACTTACCCCATGTATCCAAAGTGGTAAGAAGCTAAGTGTTGAAGAACAACGCGTGATACAGAACCAGTTAAACGTTGCCTTTGATCCCAAACATCAAGGGGTGTTTGACGAGTTGAGGAAAACGAGAAACAAGAGGGGGCCTCCAGTAAGACAAGCTTCACCATCTTCAGCGGAAGAAGATGAGGGTTTTGATGAAGCTCAAGGCCGAGGTCGAGGTCGAGGTCGTGGTGGTGCTAAAAGTCGTGGTGCATCATCATCTTCATCGAACAAAAGAGGCAAACGAGCAAAATGAACAATGGAAAATGGTTTTGTGGTTTGTTTGTTTTGTGGTTGGAACTCATCTTTTCTGTGTTTGTTTTGTGGTTTGAACAATGGATAACTTTCGTTTGTTTAAGCAATGAATTTGTGTTTGTTTTGTATGTACTATCTTGTTTTGTGAATTGTTTACAGGCTTTTACGCCTTGGTTTGTTTCCAAAAATACAGGCGTAAACGTTTTTTACGCCCTAGAATCCACACCGTAAAACAATTTACGCCTCAGAATCCAAGGCGTAAAAATCGAAATAATCTGGAAAAAATCCAAGTTAGTTTTACGCCTTGGATATGCACGGCGTAAGTAATCTCCTGTAACTCTGAATTTTCAGACTCAGGATTTACGCCTCAGAAACCAAGGCGTAAAAACCGAAAAATTCTAAAAAACCAGTTAAAGTTAGTTTTACGCCTCATAAAACAAGGCGTAAAACTTGAAATAATCTGAAAAAAATCCAAGTTAGTTTTACAAAAACAAACGTAAGTAAACAAGAGCCTTCAAATTATATCAAATATTACAAAAAGCATTGTTTAGGTACACAAAAAGATATTCAAAATAATTTAAAAAACCATAGTTTGACTTCTTGAACTTGTATTACCACAAAAGCATTACCAAAAAAGCATTACCACCAAAAGCATTCTCAATCATCGCCCAAGTTGACATATGCCGAATCATCCCCCAAGTTGACAAACCCCGAATCCATAAAGGTCGCAGGCCAATTGTGCATGTTGACTTCGTAAATTTGTGTCCATTCTTTACCTTTCGCCTTGTTCATAATGGTTGGGGCCAACGGTGGTAAAGGACATTCATCGGACAACTTTAGACCAATAAAGTGACAATCTTGAACAAACGCGATGATTACTCTTCTCTTCCTTGCTAGTTTGTCATGGTAATTTGTAAATTCCGGCGTGAACGTCCAAGCTTGTTCTTTGTCGAAGTAGTGAACCACACACCTATAAGCATCCGCAATTAGGTGTCCACACACCGGAAATCTCATCCAAAACTCACTATTGCTTATGGGAATTCCACCTTGCAAACGAGCTTGAAACTTGATGTACTCTTGGTGTGGTGACGAACCTTCCGACACCAATAACATGTTCTTGTAATGTTGTGCATGACTCCTTAGTTGGTTTAACAACCCTTGTCTAATCCAATTGACTTGGGTCATGTTTCTCCCATCCATGGTTGCACCCGAAAATGGCCCTAGTTGGTTCGTGACCACATGGTAACCGCAATTACCGTCTCCTTCGACATCATCCATTGACACTATGTATTTATGAATGCAAGTGGGTAGATATTTATACCAATCTTCATAAATAGTGTGGTGAGGGCGAACAAAGTTACCTTCCCGGTCAATTGTGGGGTTTACCATATGTCCTCCTCTCTTGTACCTAATTGTCTTCTTCTTAACAATCTTTGAGCTCATTTCTTCACCTTCAATCACCGGAGACTTTCCCTTGGAACTATCTTGAGTCGGATACATTGGCTCTTTTCCTTTGACATTTGAAGCACGACTAGTGGAACCTTCACCCATGTTACAAGTCTTGGGACGTTTCATTGACTCTCGTAGCACGGCTTGTAACTCCTCATCGTCCTCATCGTCTCCGGCGGTTCGTGGTTGTGGCTACCGCATATGACACTCTTCAAGAAAAACCTCTTCTCGTGATCTTGCCAAAATTGAAGCTTGAAGGGACAATCGGTCTTTATGGTGCGGCTTATTGGCGTAGGCCTCTTGGGATGCTTTCTCTTGTAAGAGGTACCCTTCTTCCAATGACTCTCGTACGTTCCACTACACTCGCAAACCATTTGAAAATAATAAGGTCGAACTTGCTTGTTTTGAACAACACTACACAAGATCTTTTCCCCATGTTCTTGCGCCCATTCCTTTGCGGCATCTTTATCTCCCCATGTCTACATAGAGGGGAACACAACAAGTGAGGACACACAAATGGGGAAAAATGATCAATGAATACACAACTTTGGTGAACTTGATTTCACACACCATGGTACAAACATATGGTTGCCAATGATATGTAGTGTCTTCGTGCAACACTTGATTAGGACGTGGTTGATTCTCCATAGGCACAATGGGAGGATCTTCATCATCACACTCCTCAGGGGTAGCAATAGATTCAATGTAAGGAACCACCTATAAACCAAACGAACAAAGATTAGAAACCATACATAATTTACGCCTCAAAAACAAAACCGTAAATACTATTACGCCTTGGTAAATCTTGGCGTAAACTTGGATACGCCTTACTAACCAAGGCGTAAACCTGGGGATTTTTTAAAAAATTTGTCAGGGTAAATTTACGCCTTATAAATCAAGGCGTAAGTCTGGGATTTTCATAAATTTTTTGCAAGGGTACATTTACGCCTTGGTTTTCCATGCTCCAATTGAGGCGTAAATAACCCTTGAAAGTATTTGATGAAAATCATAGTTTTACGGTTCAATAAGCAAGACGTATATTTCAGGGTGTGTCAAGAAATATTGAGGCGTAAACATAAAAATCAAGGCGTAAATAATAGTTTTACGCCTCACTTACTAGGGCGTAAACCGTGCATTCAATATTTCCATGCAGTTTACGCCTCAATGGCAGGTTGTCGTCCTAGGCGTAAAACTGTTGTACGGCTATTTTCCCCAAATTTCAGTTTTTACGCCTCAATTGGGAAGAATCTTGAGGCGTAAATTTGGTTTACGCCTCAGATTCAAGGTCAATCCAAGGCGTAAATAGAGCCTGGAAACTCACAAAAATCACACAGATCCACGTACTAAAGATGATTACATGCAAAAAAATCACAAGCAAAGATATACCTGGGTGTTAGAAGCTAGTTCATCCTCATAATCTTGTTGATACTTGTCTCTTTGGAGATCTTGTAGTGATTCTTGGGTTTCTTGAGTTAACCACACTTTTCCACTCAACAAATAATGCAATGTAGAGTCCTCACCTTCGTTCGGACAGTAGATTTTGTTGTTGTAATCTATTGGAGTCTCAGGTAGCTCCAAATCGGTGTTTGAATCACTCATTTTGGTTGAGTGATTCAAAACTTAGAGATTTTTGAAGAACAAAGTTTTTTTTTTTTTTTTCTCTCCTTCTTTCTCTAAATCAACTCTAAAACAAATAAATTTCTCTCTCTAAATTTTTATAAACTTAACAATATAGATTATGATAATCATGATTACCACTAATCTGATGATAATCAAACACTAATACTAAACTAAAACTAAAGGGTAAAACTGTCACGTTTTATAAGGGGTTTTTGGTTTTGATTTTTGATGACCCTATTTTGTCACCCTCTGCAGCCCCAAGGAAAACTGTGCAGCCCCAAAATCAGCGCATTTATGAAAAGAGTATCTATGGGCTTGTCTTTCTTAAGTTGCAATACTGAAGCCTCCAGGAAATCTGTCTAGTTGGCTATTAAAATCTATTAAGTTACTGGTACAGCTCCTACATCGACTTTTAAAAGGTTTTTAAGGTCTTGCCCTAAAAATTTTAAGGTGTAGCGGTAGAACTTTTGCCATTAACTGTGAACCCTCTATATTGCTTTGCTTTCTCTCTAGAATCTCACACCTTAAATGTAGTAAGCCTCCATGATCGTTCACTTACTTGAACTCTGAAGCTCACAAGGTGTGCACTGACTGTAAAAGTTCATGAATTTTCTTTGATATTTCCTCTATTAGCCTCTGTCGACGATGTTTTTTCTACATCTGACAATGCATTTTATTTCCCTGCAGGTATTTCCTGGAAAGATTGTTTCAGTTGGATTAGTATCGAGACTGGGAATTTTATAGGGCTGTCATGGGGAAATGCTAGTAAGCTAATTGTATTCAAGAAGTGGTATATAGCATGTAATGCTGTGACAGATGTGTTCTGTATCCAGTCTTAATCCAGTATATCATCCTAATAAAAAATTAGGTCAACTTTTAGTCATTCACTTATAAAGTTCTAACATTATGCATCCGTGTTGTTACCATCTAGTGGAATCCATTAGCAAACAATTTTTTCTGGTAGATACGAACCTCGATTTAGTATATCATAAGATGTATTGTGGTTCACAATTTCAAACAGCTACTAATCAGACCACGGCTTTCAGACATCTTGCATAACCTTTAACACCAAATTTTATCCTGTCTTGTTTGCCATTATATGTACCATGCCAGCCTTGCAACCATTTTCTGTCTGTTGTAGTTGCCAGGCTGCTAATAACAGATCTTAGATTGTGTTGTTTATCCTATGTGTTTTAGCTGTCCTTTATCCTAAAACTGACTCTTCAGTCCTCGGGGTGAGACTAGTCGACTGGCCCAGTCATCTACTTCTAACACCATAGAAGGTTAGAATATGCTTTAGTTTCAATCCTTGTCGTAAAACAATATGTTTTGGCCTGTTGTATCGTATTGGTGGACATACTTCAGTCTTATTCATAGGGTGTTAGAAGCATTTGCTCTTATTCTGGAGGTTAGGGATGTAGAAGCTTTGGAAATAGAAACTAAAGGTTCTTTGATTGAGTCGACTCTCTAGCTATAAGTCTCTATTCTCTCTATTTGTCTCTATTTGCGGTGCACTATTACCTTAATGGATGAATGCTGGTTTCGTTCTAATGAAACATGAGGCAAGTGTTACAGTGGGTCTGGTTAACATATATTTAAAGACGCATATTCTTCCTGCTCTAGTCATGGGATTCTGTCAGATTTATGACCAGAGCAGCGTGAATAGACACCTTTTTTTCGTTCACAGACCAAGAGTTGCGTGTCTTTTTAACATGTTTGTTATCTTGTAAGACTAATACCAGTGTTGCAACCATTTTTGTCTGTTGTAGTTGTCAGGTAACAGCTGCACCAGATCTCAGATTGTGTTGTGTATTCTATGTGCTTTCCATCCTAAAACAGACTCTTCCGTTCTTGGGTGAGACAGTCGACTGGCCCAATCATCTACTTGTAACACCAAAACAAAGAAGATTAGAGTCTGCTTCAGTTTCAATCCTTACCATAAAACGATTCAGGTTTGGCTTGTTGTATTATTATGGTAGGCATAGTTCAGTCATATTCAAAAGGTGTTAGAAACATTGCTCATATTCCAGAGGTTAGGGATGTAGAAGTTTAAAAGAGCATTTGTGGGATTTGAAGCCATGACCAGAGGCAGTGTGAATATATAGAGGGCTTTTGTCCTTGACAGACCAAGAGATTGCGTTGTTTCTCTTGAGAATTGATTAGTTTGTGAGCTCCTTTGTAGCAATGTAAGGTTATATTTATTGAGAATTAAGATGCAAGTATAAAATAGTTCAGTTAAGGGCTTAAATTTCTTCTGGTGTCTGAGTCGGAACCAGGAGCTGTTCCGGTGAATTATTAGCAAATATATGGCTCAGACTCTATCCACCAAAACACGAGGTCACTTCCTTTTGGGTACAATTAATAGTATTTGAATGAACCTAAGATTATGATAGTATGGGTATGCAAATATATATCTAGATGAGCAACAGAAACACCAAATAAGATATCACAAATGAATAGTGCATTCTCTCTGCAGAGATCTTAACAGTACAAAATGACCTGATTTTATCTGATTTCTGGATGGCTGGTCACTGGATTCCTCCACCTCTAGGATTTACAAAAATAAATATTGACGCGTCTTTCGACAAGAATACTAACCAACTTGGTTCTGGCCTTGTGTTGCGTGTAGGATCAGGAGAATGCACAGGCATCAGAGGCTCATTCTCACATGAAGCATTGAGTGCGGAAGAGGGGGAGTGCGTGGCAGCTGAATTTAGTTAAACCCTTCTGTTCATTTTGACTGCCCCTCACTCAGTAAGGAAGAAGATGATCAGATAGAATTGGACAGAAATGATGATATACCTAAAAAACTTAAAGAGTGCGTCTGACTCGAGTCTGACTCCTTTGTATTCAATTCAGATGTCAGTCAGATAGTAGTCGCAGTGAAAAATGTTCATGGGCAATGCCCATCTACTTGTAGTGTAGGTCTCTCATCGTAATCTAATTCTACCGTTGTCCCATATAAACTTTTCTAGTTGAATCAATAATCGACCGGTCCTTGCACTTGCCTCCTTTCTTGCCCATAATTTTAGCATTTCTCTCTGTCCATACTCCATACACCTAAAGAAGGTATCAAAAACAAAAATTTCACCAACATTTCTAGAATTTATAGTTTGTTAATGCCTCCATCCAGTCAAAGTGATATTTTCACTTTAAAAAAAAAAAAATTTAGTCACATATCGATAAGAATGGTGTTAGATTTTACTCTTTCAACCAATTAATTAGGAGGAAATAGTTGATTACTTGATTGTGATTAGCTGGGCCGTGTTTGGGCTCAGTCTTTGTATTGTGTTCTCTTGTGTTCAAGGTTCAGGGTTGTCTTTCAATAAAACATTAACATTTTTCATTTCAAAAAAACAAATAAACTATTAATTCTACGATGAAAACTTGAATCTTTGACTTCAAGCAGATCCCTGGCCAGTTGGACTATTCATGAGTCAATTCTCTACCTAGTGCATTAGTTGGGGTGAGTATAATACGATTGGTTCGGTTTTGGTTTCATCCGTAAACAATTCAATACATGACGAGTTTCAAGTTTGACATCCATATCCAATCTAGCATTCGATGGGATGGACGGATTGGATGAGGATGAATTCAATAGATTTCTTTTATAATTAATATCAATCAAATAAGGAAAATATTTGGGACTGACGTGTCATCTCCACATTAAATAAATCAAATAAATTTCAACGACGTAGCAGGCAAGCGAGCAACAAGCTCCACATTTACTTTTGCGATTATTGCAAATTCAGTGTGTCAAATGGCTCTATATATATTTGGAAGACAATCTTTGAAAGACCTTTTGTTTGAAATCTTTTCACTTTTTTTATGCAAAAAAGAATATATTGATGACTGAATTGTTGAAGCAACAGAGTCTTTGATTATCCGATCATTGGAAAATTGCCAAGAAAATCAAAATTATAACAATCTCTATAAGCCATTTTAATCAAGAAATCAACATTATCATTTTTTTAGCTTACTGATTGACTAACAGAACCAAAATGGCTAGTCTAATAGGATAAACTTAATATTTATAATAATATTATAATTAAACTAGTGAATACACAAAGTTCCTTCATTCAATATTTTATCAAAAATAACTTTGTGCAGCCCTTAGGAGATAGCCCAGGTTATACCATCTTTTAGCGCCATACATCTAATTGCTCCACTTCATGCCCAACAGGTAATCCATCATCTTCAATCGTCTTTTTGCACCATGGAAGAAACATGCAAATCGCGATTAAATTAGAGCTATCTCTACTAATCCAGTTTCAATAACAAAAGAGGCATCAATATTGATTTATTTTCAGAGGATCCCTCTTAGGGGGATCCTATCTATTAACCTGCAAATTTCGATTGAACATCCCTCTTAGGGGAAATCGACGTATGCTCATAGAATTCATTATATGATCAGAAGGCACAAAAATGTCCTAAAAACACCTTACGATCGATGTTGAGAAATATTGGTAACGGTACCATACGCATCTAACCCAACAGATCCTCAGGTATTCCAAGTCTAGAGTTATTTTGTGGAGTCCATGTAGTGAACAAGGTTTTTTGTATTTGGGATAGAGATTGTTGCACCAGTTGGAGGGTCGGTTATTAATAGCCATTAGCCCGCCATGGACTAATGGTTATGCTATTCGAGATGATTATGATAGATCGAAAGCTGGTAGTTGGACTTATTATGACCAACTTATTAGAGAAGTGAAGAACGAAAACGAGTACGAAGACTGGTTCAAATCGGTTTCGAAGTCCGTGATTGGTCTGGAAAGAAACATCAAAACATCAAAACATCACACGGGGGGATAACTTTAGGGGTATTGGTCTGGCGGTCTACGGCAGTTGAAAGAAACTGATAGAGATAGTGGACAGTTACGAGAAGATGGCGCGAGTGGACTTGTTCTACACAACTCAGGCAGTTATGGAAACCAACCCATGTCCTCCACTCCTCCACTCTTCCACGACTTCCAACTTCTCTGTCGAGAGATCAGGGTGAGTTCAAAACTATAAATAGAGGCCTCCTCTATCTTCCAAGGTAAGAAGAAGATCATCCAGAAACAACCAAACATTCAGAACACCTGAATGAACCAGAGCCTCAGAGAAAAACACGCCTGAGCAACCAACACACTTCTAGCCTTGGAGATTTTCAGTCACCTTCGGGACGGAAATCTTGAACTCTTACACCCAAAACACATCCTCAACCTGATATCAAGTTTCTTCGTTGTTTCCCTCCCTAGATCAACCTCTATCCTCTCTGTGACCGAAGCAAGACTTGAACGACCATTGACTTGGTTTAGGCTCATCTTGTTCGACTTTGATCTCGAACACTACGAAAGTACCCAGAGATGGTGCATTGTTTTTCCAGGTAAAAACAATGTTGATTGTTTGTTTTTAAATTGTATGAAGGGATGGATATATGATCATTACGACAAATTGACTTTGGTCAAGAAAGTCAATGAGGAAGATTGGGACTCTACCAAGCCTACCACATCGAGATACAAATTCATAGAAAACGTCAAAAAGTTGAAGTCCAAAGGCAACCGATTGGTTGATTTGAGGAAGAGGTTAGATCAAATGAAGGCCGAAGATTTCACCTATAGGCCCTACGAGAACCGTGAACCTGAACTCGGCGTGATAGTTTCACAACGAGACTTGCCGATTTCTACCTACTATGGTCCGTTGTTCTTTCCTTTTGGTTATGGCATGTATGATCCCCGCTTTATTCTAAGGCAATTGGGCTACGTTCAAACTATCCCGGTTGAGAAGACAAGTAAGTTCAAGTTGAGGCCAAAGGGTGGCGGTACCGATGACACCAAGAGCACCGATCATGCATGGTGTGGCAACTATGATCCTGAACCAACACACGCATTGTGGAACTCACTTGACTCCCACAATATTCGTGTGGAGGAACTTCGACACATCTTGGACAATCCAGCTGAAACGGTTGATGAGTACATGGAGTGGTACAATGAGATTTCTCACCCTCTTATTGTTAACCACACATGAATATTTATTTCATGACACTAAGGCAGGAATAAATAAACATCAGAGTATTCACCTGATTAGCCGCAATCACAGGTGAAGCAGATGACACTAAGGCAGGAATAAATAGACAACATAGTATTCACCTGATTAGCCGCAATCACAGGTGAAGTTAATACTAAACTCGAGTGGACGAAAAATGAGATAATTACATACAAAGGATGTCATGAAGTGGAGCATCAAAACAACATTGACTGGATGTTCCGTCAACAAACCAAATCAAATTCATTGAATAAAGTTCAACATTTATGCAAATGGGTTTATACCTTAAAGCTAATACTGAACTAGAGTAGCCGATAATGAGATAAAAAAAAAGTATAGGCAAATAGTTCCGAAATTTCAGTTCTTCAGTAGATGAAAAACAAAGTTATCAATGGAACTAAAGGCAACAACTACTGCATAGATTTATATCAGACTGCATATATTCATGGACAGAAACAATCATCATCATCACCTGAGTTATCTTTTACAAATTGAATAAAAGATCTATATTCATCCGAGAGTCTAAGTGCATCCATCCATTCTCTATTAGGGGGAATGTCAGACATCTACCAATTACATACAAACAAAAAAACATCACTAAACACATGGCAGTTAAAAATATTCCGAAACATCCATGCAACTTCAAAACAAAAAACATCACTATATGCATACTCTTAACCAAACTAGTTACATATAATCATAACACAAGTGCATAATTAACAGAAACATAAAGATCTTGAGACTGAACAACATGGACTCATACTTTAATTCATAGCCTTACTCGAACTAAAACTTCAAAGACAACTAATTGACAAAATTTTCTAAATCAAAAGATGAATATACACATCCAGAGACAAGCGAATCTAAGAGAAAATAGAAACCTTACCAGCCCTTTCTGTGAGAGATATTGTTTCTCTAATCAAATCTCATGCTTAATAGATGATCAACTCAAGCTCGGTAAGTACCTGGCTGCAATCAATAGAAGTGAAATCCAATTACTTATACTGAATAGATTTTGTAAACTTCCACCGAAAATCTGCCATTAAAACTCACAAAACTCTGATTCTACCCTTAGATTTACAAGTGATTAATGAACTTCAAAGAGAGAAAAGGTTGAAACACCAACGCATCAATTGTTTGTTCCAAGTCTTAAGCAACGGAGTAAGTTTAATCTGATAAATACCGATTTTTAATCAAACTTAATAGATTCAAAAGAACTACCAGTAGTAGTACATCAAACATAAGCATTTCAGACAAGTGATATCATAGAATTACAAGACCCCAAAAAGAGAAACATTAAAAAATTATCCAGAATTAAAGACTAAATCAAGCAAAGCTAACCAATTGATTAAAAGAAGAGCTAAAAGAAATAAAATTCCCTGTACGAGTAGAAAATCTGCATAGGTACTCGTTGTACCACATCCATCAGATCTACTCGCACATACAATTTCAGTTGTGGTTTTAGCAGTCCGAAGACAACTAGAACAGCATCGAAGATGCTATGAACAGTGATTAAAGGCTAAATAAAGCAATAAAGATAAGATATTAGAAGGCTTTCTGTGTATTACTAATGCTGTGATTACATGAATTAAACCCTAAGGAACCAGAGGAGATTACAAACCTAATCTCTCTCTCGCTACTTAGGCTCAACCAAACAAGAATCCAACCCCTACAATGTTTCCCAAACTCGCCTTATATAGGCCAAGCTTGGGTGGTTTACAGCTAATAAAGACAAAAGACTCAATCATGGTGGTGTCAGTTTCTGTCGAGTAAGGCGGTTTACACTCCGAAGCTTAATCCCGAGCTTCGGTTCTTTGACGTAGTCCGAATCCTTTCCTCCCCGAGTCTTTACTTCGCTCAAACGTAGCCTCTCGTCCTTTGTCAGTCCGAATTATCGCTGCTTGATCCTTTCGGCGTGATTTTGTTTCTTGGATGCGAGACACGTGGTCCGAGGGGTTTTTACCCCCTACATTCCCAGTAACGAAAGAAGAGCTAAAGCTATTCAGATCTTTTTTTCGATCGGTAAAATAAAACTATTCAGATCTAACACTATTCAGATC
>JAJJMA010081989.1:0-13796 GCA_023529015.1 Papaver nudicaule
GTAAATGAGTGGTAGGTTTAGTACGTTAGAGGATTTGGATCTCAAATTTGTCCGGTAAAATATTTGGGTTGCTTGACCTTGAGTCGACCCCTAGTCAGTGTTAGTGATTCATATATTACAAAAATGTGACTTCGTTATTTTATTTTATTTTATGTTAGGAAGCTTAAACTTCTCCCCGTTGGAGATGCTCTAATCTTCTTTACTCACAGCCACCTCACCGACCGATTTTGCTACACTGTTAAATATATTTGCACAATTAAATTTAAGTACCACTTGATCTGATTCATAAGTTCATAACATGTTGAGCCTGCTGGTTTCATGGATCTGACGCATTACTGCTAGCTAATCAGTTGCAATTTATTTTTGTCGATCTTATGACCGACACAATAATGCACAAGCATGTTTGTTTAGAGACTTCTGACGAAGTTATTATATAGCCGGTGCCGGTGTATTAAATGATGTAATTACTAATGTTGTTGATTAATTCAATTATCAGCTAACTATCTAAGAATCAACAACTTCCTCGAAGGAGTGAGGTGAATTATAACAGTACTCCATGTGGATGGATAATTAAGTATAGATATACAGTTGACCATCTCTGGTATACTTTATATTGTTTGTTGAGCTACATATTCAGTTCTAATCAATCAACTCTAAATACACATTCACTGATCATAGTATTTGATCATCTCCTGCTAAAAGATCAGATAAAAAAACTCTTCTTAAGTACTCTTTTCTTTCACAAATCAAGCTTGATTTCTCTTGTTCGAGCCCTTTCAGTGATCAGTAACTATATATGACGACTCCGAATCTATCGTGGTTTGAAGATCCTGAGTTGTATATATGTTACATTGATTCAAGTATTGGGTATTATTTACACAGGATAGTAAAAAAATGTAATGTCCCTCTTCTTGACGAAGATTTCGTCCCCGTAGAAAAGTTTGATTTCACAGAAAATCTTTCTTTGGGTAATAAGAAACAGAGTGATATCTATGAGACCCTCAAACCTATCTTAGCTAAATATTCTTCTGAGGTTAATCCCGAGAAGATTATGTTAGTCAATTGTCAAGGTTCGGTGGTTTACTTTGATAACTCCACCGGTACAGGTACCTGGTCCCGGGATGAGGAAATAGACTCGATTTTCTTTCGTCTCAGGAAGGAAAAAGATTCCGAATTCAAAGCTGAAATCTCTCTTCTTAAAGAGAAGTTGCATGATGAAGTAACATGTCTTCAAGAGCAGCTGAACCAGAAAAAGAATTCCGAGCAAGCTCTCCAAACACAAGTTCTCGATTTGACAACAAAACTCCGTGAGTACTCTCGGGGTGCTGGAAGTCGATCCACTGATGTGCAACTGTGGATGAGTGCAGACACAGTTCCTAGTCACTTCGTGCCTTTCGACGAACTGGATGAGCTAAAGTTTCCAAAGAATACTCCCGTGACAATCACAGAAGGACCAAGCAAGCCAAGGTTTGTTGAAGATGTCACCACCAATGTCGAAGTTAACCGTTTCTACCGGGGAACGTTTATAGTGGCTGTGAACGTTGAGGAGTTGACTCCGAACAATGAAAAGGCAAGATTCGATCCAGAGAATTGGGGTTTGTATAAAAATGGAGGTGTTACTTATGCTGCACGAAAGCCATTGGAGACGGAGATGTCAGTATCACCACATGCATAAGACGTCTTAATCTATCTTGCTTTCAATTAGCGGATTGAAGCCTCATAGTGACGGAATTCACAGGCTCGTTTCAGTCTTTTGCTGTTTTTCTTTGAATTTGTTTACGCATTTGGTGTGGTCAGATTTGTTGTTTTTCTTTGAATTTATTTGTTTATGTTGCATTTGGTGGGGGTGTGGTCAGAGGCCGTAAAGACTATTCCGAACTTGATTATCCTTCTTTTCCAAGTTCATTTGAATTATATGTTTGCCCTTTTTGGCTTCTAATAATCAGTCTTGTCTTATTTTGTTAGTGAAATTTCATTGTTTTTCAACTTTTTGCTATCAGTAGTAGAAATGTAATTGGACAGAATTGGGTGTGGTGGGCACGACTTGGGAGGACTCTCTGACATTCTTAATTCTTAAGCTTCGTTCATAGTTCTAGATTTGTCCAATCTTCAACTGATCATTGCTGATGTAGGACACAAAGTAGCATGGATCTGGTGCAACCCCTAGCAAGTTTATTACAGAGTTGCACAAACAAGCCCAATTCTTGGATTTCCTGCAGAAATTTGCACAACTGTAAGTATTGGAGGGCCTTATGTGCATCGCATAGGTGGGCAATAATCATGGATCTGATGACGGGGTTCACGGGAGGAAAGCAACATATCAATAAAAAAGATTCCTCAATTAGGCACTCTTATAATCATTTTGTACTCACATAACTAATGGCATGAGAGTTTGTATATCATTCATTGTAAGTGTAAGAGGTGTATTGAGGGTGTAAGGTATGTGAGTGTGTGCTACGCACGTGTGAGAGTTGAGAGAAGAGAGTCGAGTCTATAAGACTTAGTTCTGTCCTGTAAACAAATCATCTTTCTCTTATTCATTTGAATACAAACCGTAAGCAATGTAGACATCCAATTGTGGAATGATACTTTGGTATCATCGAGCTTTGAAGTCTAACGACGACGATCCTCGGCAAAATCAGAATTTCATCACCAGTTCCACCATTAAATCGATCTTCTACCGCTGCTGTTTGTTCTTCACCAAAATTTCTGCTTCTGATTCAATCAAACATCAAGGTTCTGATGCAATTAGGTCTGGTTTGTTCTTCTCTGACTGATTCTTCAAATATCTGATTGTTTTGTGTTGATTTATGTTATTTATAAGGTTTTCATGGAGTTTCTTGGGGTTCACATAAGTTTCATGGGGTTACAGTTTGAAGTTTCTTAGGGTTTGTGTGCTAAATGTTTGCTGCACTATATGTGCTTAATCATGCTACATTTTAGTTCCTCCTCTCAATTTTACTTTGGTATAGTCCTCACAATAAGAGTAGGTGAGGGAGTCGGCTTGTGCCTTGAATGATGGAGCTGATTTTTGATGTCTTCGACTTGGAATTTGTGTGGTACTGGTGTACAAATTAATGTTCTCTTCATTGAGTCTACATATACTTCAGTATGTAGCCTTTTTCTATGTTTGCATATATGTGAGTATGCAACCAGTGGTTCTATTTTCATATTTGTTGGTGTGTGTGCCGAAGAATAATACAAGGTGTTGTTGTTGCATCTTCTCTGTTGGTAATTTACTACAGCTGCTTGTGTGGATCTCTTCTCCTGTAAGGATAGAAGACTATGTTTTGTGCAAATAAAACATACCTGTGTGCAGCTACTCTTCTCCCGAGTGTTTACTATTTTGAAGAAAACTTGTTATACGAGTCATCTCCTTGGCTGTTGTGTGTCTGGTTATATTGGTAATGTTAGTTGGTGATCATATGTATATCTACGACAGCTTGGTTCTTTGTGCTTATGTGGATTGAAGGCAGGTTGAGTTGTAAGCTTAAGGGTATGAGTTCAGGTCAGCACCATTCTAGCCAATAATAGGGTGCCAAAATACTAGGGTATATTGCCTAGGCTAACATAGTATTTGGCCACCTATATTGCTCTATTTATACAATAATAGGGTACCAAAATACTAGGGTACAGACACTCTGCTAAAGGTTTGGTCTTCACTGGTATATCGTTGGCAATATCCTTTCTTCCTTGCCCTGCGGGCCCCATGCCATTGGCATTAGTATTATTACTTCACAGAACTCCATTGGCGTTTTGAGGTACCCTAAAGGGGAAGCCTGAAGGTGCGCTATCTCCAAAGGCAGCAGTATCCTCTAGGACTTCATCAACACTTTGCATTCCACTCCTGGTAACCCTCTTCCTGTTCAGAGGTTCCCTCCCAGAGTCTACGGCGCCTGCAGTCTTCATGTTTTCCTCCTGAAATAAAAATTACGGTTTACACTTCTGTCAGAGGGTGACTCGGCAAGTGCTAGTTGAAACCTGACAGTTTCAGAGATACAAAACGATAGTACACCTTTTTCAAAACAATAATGGAAAAGGACAAAAAAATGATTGGTAAAGTTAAAAACTGGGTTGGATGGTTTTTGGGTCATCAGTTTTTTGTTTGAAAGCTAGTAGGTGCCGTTGGTGACGTTTGCACCTAACCCCAGGGTTAGTTTTTCCTCCATGAATGGAGTTTGCCGAAAAAACAAGTTTTTAGAAAACCCTTGAATTTGAAACTGGTACCATCAAAGCAAAGCTGACAGTAGAAGTTTTCGGTTTCCATTTCAGTTTTAAAACATAAAATTAAGTTCAAAGATCTAACTTTCTTGAAGAACAAAAGTTAGGGTTTGGAGAACTTTTGTGGAAAATCAATTTTTATGATGAAAACAAAGATTTCTTATAAACAAGTACTTTGCAACTTTAAGAATGTAAGGTGCAGTAAATAAGTGATTAAGATGGAGTATTATACTAAGCTTTGTTCAAGAACTCATAGAGTTCAGGTTGCCTTTCCTATCTTTGTAATCACAAAAGGAAGATAAAGGGAGAATAAAAGTCTCATGTTTACTAAAAATCCTAAGCTTTCCTTAGAGATCTTAAGAGATCCAAGAGCTTTTCTTTCTCACTGTAAAGATCTTGTTAGGAGACAAAAGATGATGATAAAATCAAGGCTAGGAAAGATAAATCTTTTACACTAATCCCTGTTTCTAGCGCCAAAATGTGAGTATCATTTTTGTGATACCACACCCAATGGTGTTAGATGAAGAACTACTCAAGAACATAAAGTAAAACTACATTTAAGATAAATGAACACATGAAGGTTCTACCTCACGGTGGAGGATTTACATCCTTGGTATTTTATTAATCTTGAGCTTGGTTACATAGATACTCACCTTCACTCTAGAACAACTTAAGGCTTCTCGTCAATCCCACACAACTAACCTAGGGTTGTTCTCTCTCTAACCTAGTCCTTCTTCTGTGAGTTTTCAGTGGTCCTTCTAACTTACAAAGGTTACAAGGTTTATGGAAACTAAACTACTTATGTTTATTCCTCGAGATACGCAATCCCTTATGAGAGTCTTCCTCTAAGATCCCTCTCAGATATCCCATAGGGATTCTGGTCTTCCTTCCTTCAAGAGCTCTCCTCCCAGAGTCTTCATGATGAATCTAGACTTCACCCCTAGAGATGGTATCCTCTAGGTCCTACCTTGTAACTTATCTTCTAGAATATTACTCCTAGAATCTGTCTCATACTTGGTCCTCTCAGAGTATGTACCTCTAGAGCCCTCACTAGGAGAGATCTTTCAGAGTATATCCTCTGACATGTACCTTCTAGACTGTTTGACCGCACCTACAGAGAACTCTAGGTTTGAGTGGTGCTAAACAGTTATAAACCTCTTTCTGACTTGGCATTTAATGCCTCTGCAGTCCCCTCAACCTAACCCATGCTTTGGGTCAATCACACTTTACACGCGTCATATCCTCAAGTGGGATGCAATCAATTACTTTTAGGTTTTATCCCATGCCTCTCAACATCTTTATTAACTTGCAACCTACCTTAGAATGACGACACATGTCTGTTAGATTTCTGGTACCTACAACACAAGTTTGTACCATCTTATCAATGGACCTTTCTCTTATCCATCAAAATCGGTTAATATCCCACTGTAAATCCTACAATTCGCCTGGATAAATGTCAAGGTTTGTCTATCCATTTCGGTTAGAGGTAAGTTTTTTTTTTTCGGTTGGGGTAATGTGGGATGGATACTGTTCAATCCCTTAACCAAACTGGCTGTTTTAGGGGCCGACCGATTTATTAGAGAAGCTGGAAAAATTATTACTATCCTAGGGGGTATTATAAGGGGTGTCCAAAAACAATGAAAAGTCTAAATTACCCTATAAAATTAAGGATGAGACCAAAAATCCAACCAGTAGGATAACTGGTTGTATGAGACTCAGGTAGACTTAATTAACAAACCCATTGCTTGATTTTGTCTGTGATTGAGGTTTTTTGTTGCTGATTGATCGATTGAATGTTACAGAAACTAGGATTCAGTGTTATTTTCGGTTGGATTAAACCCTAAAATCCAACCGAAATTTGCTTGCTTTCCAGATTTTCGTCTGGATGTTTACAGTTTTGCATGCGTAATTTGCAGACGAAAATGAGTTTCTTAGATTGTGTCACAATGATTGTAGCCGAAATTAATGTTAAATGTGAAAAATGCAGACGAAAATTGAGTACGATTTTGTTTTTTCGTCCACATATATCCAACCGAAACTGTTAATGGCAGCACTTTCGTCTGGCTTATAGTACCAAATCCAGACGAAATTTGCCTTTACAAAAAATTTTGCTCTAGAGAGAATTTTCGGCTAGCATCTCATTATTTAACAAACTTTTCGTCTGGAATTTTAAAAAATTTCGGCTGGAATTTGTACTAATATCTAGACGAAAATTACTGTACGGCCAAGATTTCCCAGATTTGAAAATTTTCGGTTGGATTAAGAACAAACCCAACCGAAAATGGGGTTTCGTCTGGATTCTGGGTAAAATTCCAGCCGAAAAACACTTCTGGAACACACAAAAATCACATTTTTACGTGATTTTAAAGATTTGAGAACATATAGAGGCATACTTGAGTGTTTTCTTGTGTTGATCCATGATTTACGGGGTGAAAGTGTTCATAATATGCAGGATTGAGCTCATTTATGCCCTCGTGTGTGCCTATCAATTAAGTAGGGGTAGTTTCGAATTAAAAAAATATGTTCGATAAGGGGTTTTGAGAAAAAGCTATTGGACAATCCTATTTTGTCTTATTATCCGGCTTCTCTAACAATTGTGCCGCCCCTAAAACAGCCAGTTTAACCAATGACCAAATTAAGTGAGGCAATTAGCAGGGGGGCGAAATAGGAACCTAATTAGGGGTGGGTCTAAGCATAATTTTTGGACATAGTGACTAAGCCCACTTAGAGTAGTATTGTACTTCATTTAGCACAAAAATGTTGTTGTTGGTTATTTCCTTGCTCGATGGATTCAGAGGTTCCTTATGTATCACCATGGAAGGTTTAATGTAAACGCCAGAAGGTAGACGTCATTAGTAACACGTATTAGTATTGTAAACAATACCCTGATTGTGGGGTATATAGAATTTGGCAAGGCTTAATACCAGCCTTCAAAGTTAATACCAGAACAATGCCAGATACTCGATCCTAGTTTGTTTGACATCAATACTAATCAGTGATGTCTATGCAATACCTATTTTCCTCTTTATGTATGGAAAATTAGGATGCGATTTTGTGCACATCGTCTAACGAGGATTCACATTTTAATATTTTGATTGGTAGTTCTATAACGAGAGCCGTACCAAACCAATTAAACAAAAGTGTCATATTGATACCTTTTTGCAAGATTGTGCACAAAATCACATTCCAATTTATTTATTTTTAAACCGAAAAATAAATTCTCTAAATAAATACAATAATCCATTTTTTCGCAATTTTTTTTTATTTCAATCCCAATTGAAAAAGTCAAAATATTAAGAGAGACCAAATGATTTCCAAAATTATCCCTAAATTATTTCCAAATTGAGAAGAAGGTTATCTTCTTTCTAATTGAGAATAAATATCTATACTGTAGACATACTATATAAGTTTGTTAAGTTTAATTTTAGTGGGTAACAACGAGAGATAATATAAAATCAAAAAGATTTTATACTCAAAAAGCATATTCTTTAGAAGAAATTTAATTCTTAAAAAGGAATCAAAAATATAAAAAAATATTGGTAAATTTTGTTTTATAATTATTTAAAGTGTTTTAAATTTGGGTCTCGCTAAAAATAAAATTAACAGTATAAAATATCAAGGGCAGACTTAAGAGTTTTAGTAGAAAAAATACGATTATAAACAGAAATAGGACACAATAAAAAAAAACAGAGAAAAATATAAATTAGAACTGAAATAAAAAATAGAGGGAGTATAATCTTCCATATTCTTAAAAAAAAAAAAGAAACCGACTTTATAATCACCGTCCATTATCCTAATAATAAAAACAAGATGGGTTTGTCTGAAACACATTTTTGCCAATCCTACGGTTATCATGGCTTGCACACTCGGATCAGGGCTCAGGATCGCCAGGATTCCCACCTGAAGACCTCAGTCGTCTACGTCAATTCGCCTATCTCCACCCAGCCTCGGAGTTGGGTGTGCGTGGGTGGATTGTGCCCAGGGTGGTCTTTTCGCCCGCCCTTTGGTGCCCGTTTCGGTCTTTTGCGCGGAATTAGATTTCTGCATGTTTCACATACAATCAACTTTTTCAACTTCTCTCAGATGCGTGCGAGCTCCTCTCATCTCTCTCAAAATGTGCGTCCAAACATAGACATCAATCATCATTCGTTTTTTTTTTTTTTTTTTCATTTTCGCGACTTGATCAATATATCGTCGGCATCTTTGTTTAGGTTTAGAGGTATTGCTCACAAATACCAACATAACACATGGTCATGTAGGCAAGAATACGATCTCAATCGTTATTAGTATATCTGCTAAAGTAGCCGACTATTTCGAAAGATAGAATAAGTAGAGTAAAAGAATTTACATAATAGTCATAACTCCTACTAACCTTTTGTTGATGAAAAATATTTGATGTCTTCTTTGTCTTCACAGTCTTCCTCTTCAAGGTCTCTACTACTTTGTCTATATCCCAATTCCGAAATCCAAACTCTAGTAGGCTAAATGAAGATTGAGTTTTGACACCTAAAACCGACAACCAGCTTGACATACCAACGCTAGTGGGTTTGACCGGACAATTACCTAACAACCTTCACCTCTTTTTTAATGTGCTTGAATCTTGATTTTACTGATTGTGCATCTCTTGCATTCACTACACCATTTGGGGGATTTAGCAACACTCTGATTAGCAACATTTATAATTTTAGCAGCACAAATAGCATGCTGCAAATTTACCAGCATACATATAATGTTGCTTTAAATGGGAAGTGTTGCATAGTTTAAGTGTAGAAATCATAATAACTCCTCAACACTTTGAAATGTGTTGCAACACATCCAAATTGTGTTGCAAATTTGTGAAAACTACTATCTTCACCCAAATTTTGATGCCACCAAAATCAACCCAATCTTTGCAACCCTTTAGCAGCACTAATTAAGCAATTGCAGCACATCTATATTATTTTTGAAATTTTGGAAAAGAAAAATGAATTTAATGGTTTTAGGTAATTGTTTGGAACCATTTAAAAGAGCTAGAACCCTAGGATAACTTAAGCCCCAGAACCATCTGATGGGAGAACCAGAATACTGGAACCGATGTGGAGTTTAGAACCAGAATGAATTAAACTCCAGAACTATTTTATTTTTGGAACCTACAATTTCTCATGCAATTTCAGATTCGAAGTTCGAACCTAACCACTTTCAACCATTTCTAGCCAAACCCTCCTTATGGCAGAACCACCAGCAGCCACACTCATGATTACAAAACCCTCATCACTACCGTGAAAAAAAAATACCGAGAGAAATTAGGGATTTGAAAACTAGGGTTTCATAAGTGGTTTGAAAATTGAAAAACAACTAAGGAAAAAGATGATCATCTCATCACTACCTTCGATCTTCGACAACTAGAAAAGGAACAATAGCAATTTCTATCTCAGGTATTTTGCCCTCTCTCTCGGATTCAATTAATCATGTTTTCAAAATCAATAAATTCTTATCTAGGGTTTGATAGCATGAGATTCAATTGTTGGGATCATGTAACTCAATTTGTAAACACAATTGCTTTCTATTTATTAGAGTTCATGATTCGATTGTTTCTGAGATTCCCTCTTTGAACGAAATCTAAATTAGTTTCTGACCTTTTCTCCAAAATTCAGGTTATGATTATAGATTTGGTAGTCTAAGAGAGATTGTTGAATGATGCTGTAAATTGGGAATTAGGGGTTTATATGCCAATGTTTTCTGGTTCGTTTACTAATTTATTTGTAGCAGATTCATACAAGTCCAACTCTCAGAAGTTCAAAGCTACCCCATTTTGCAGATTCATTGATGAGATTGTTGTCGGTTTTGATTTTGAAATTGAGATAAAAATTTGAACAGATAACCTGACCGCAATTAGTTAGCAATGCAAGACAGGGCGACAAAAGACACTAAATGTGTCAAGCTAAGGTTTAAACTTTGAAACATGCTAAGAACAAAAATTTACAAAGAATCCCAAGAAATTAACGTTTTCTTTATTTACTTCTGTGATTTAGGTGGCGGTAAAAAGGTACTCGTGTTGAAGTAACTATGGATGGTGGAGATTCATGGTTAGTATGTACTTTGGATCATCCAGAGAAACCAAACAAGTATGACAAATATTGGTGCTGGTGTTTCTGGTCACTAGAAGTTGAAGTTCTTGACTTGCTCGGTGCCAAAGAGATTGCGGTTAGAGCTTGGGATGAAACTCTGAACACTCAACCAGAGAAGCTTATCTGGAATGTCATGGTGAGCACACGCAATACTTGAGGACTTTAATCATTTATTTTTTTGCACCACAGTTACACCGAGCATGATTTTCTTATTTTGTTTACGGTGTTTCGTCATTTGCAGGGTATGATAAACAACTGTTGGCTCAGAGTCAAAACCAATGTGTGCAAACCACACAAAGGAGAAATCGGTCTGGTGTTCGAGCATCCGAACCAGGCTGGAAATCAACCAGGTGGATGGATGGTCAGAGTTCAATACAGTTTCTATATATACAGTATATCTTGATTCACTTGTAAATATTTCTTGCATTTGTGACAGCAAGACTTTGATAGTGACCTTAACCTTGGGCTTGTTTCTGTTGCCATTCCTTTGAATTCAGTAGAAAGCCGTTTTGGTAGAGAGGCCACGAGTGTAAATGAATTTTCCTACACAGTAATCAGCGACGACAGCTCCCCTGATAAGAAGAATGTGGCAACTGCTAGTGACAATGTCACACCTTGAGGTATACCTGCTTTCTTGAACAAATAATTCATAACCTTTTGATTAGTGTGAGATTTCTTGGGTATCTCTTTCGCTTATATTCCAGGTCTCACAGAACATACTTGGGACAACACAAATATGGTTTTCCAATCAGGTACGTCATCTCAAATATGGTCTGTTTCATACGACTGCCATTCTAGTTAACCAGCATAGGTTAAAAGAACCCCGTTGTTCTAATCTTAGGCTAATGTTTCTCATATCAAAAGATTATCTCATTTGCCTGACCTTGAAAGAACATGCCTGTACACGACTTTAGATATCCAGTTGTTCTGGTTTTGAACACAGAAGGAAGCTAGGATTTTATATCACTTGTAGATTGTTTTGATGTCCCCCTGGCTTGATGTAATCCCTCACAAGTCTCGTCAACAGCACTGGCTCTTAGTTAGGTGTTTATTTATGCCTAGCCTTGATTAGTAGTTCTAAAAGGCAGGTATCCTGTGATATTTGGTAGTTGCATTTCGGTTTCTCTGGGCTGTTCACCTCGCATAAACTTTTGTCACATGAAACCATCTGGTGCATACAGTTGGGTGAGCTTTAGCTGCCATTCTCACATGTACAGTATAACAAGTATACCCATTTGCAATGATTGTATCCATTTTTTCTTTTCTTAAGCTTGTTTTACGAGTAAACATTGATGCGACCAGAGTTGGCAATGCTGCACGGTTTATCAGCCATTCCTGTGACTGTGGCAACTTGTCAACGGTTTTGGTTCGGGGTTCTGGAGCTCTGTTCCCTCGGCTTTCCTACTTTGCTTCCAGGGATATACTAGACTGTGAAGAGCTTGCTTTTAGCTATGGAGAACCAACGCTCAAGCAAAATGGACTCAAGTGTTTCTTTGGAAGCTCTTGTTGCTTAGGAGCTCTGCCATCAGAGTAAACTTAAGGCCAGGGTGGGCAGTGCTAGAGAAGTTATGGGTCTTTGATATACTGTAGGTGATTTTAGAGAAGTTATGGGTCTTTGTAAGCATGGTCAAACTTGATCTCATTGCAATATCTTTGATATACTAATTTCGGTAAATTAATGTTAATTGTCCGCTTGAATTTGTCTAATTTCGACTAATTTCTCGTCAATTGTCGGCTAAAATTTACTAATTTCGTCTGATGTATTTTAGAGAAAATGACTTCATATTTATACTTGTAAGGTTGAGTATGGCACAAGGAAATGGAGAAATTTTTTGCTATTTTTTTATGTATTTTTCGTAATGCAAGAGAAAGAGAAGAAAAATAAAATGAGGTTAAAGGCAACATTGGGTGTAGTGAAAATCATGGTCATGGTCATGGTCTCGGTTGACTGGGTGCAAATAAAATCATGGGTTAAACAATTGGGTGTGCAAAATATATTTGCAACACCACCTGTTGCAATTTGGAAGAGCATGATACAATTTGCAACACCCTATGCCATGGTCATGGTCTCGGTTGACTGGGTGCAAATAAAATCATGGGTTTTAATAGGTCAAACACTTGGGTGTGCAAAATAAATTTGCAACACCATGATACAATTTGCAACACCCTGTGCCATTTTGATGTTTTGTGTTGCGAAACACAAAATTAGGTGTAGTGAAGATCGTATGTCGCTCGACCACATTCGAAGCTCGAATCGACAGCTGAGCTCCATATTTACTAGTTTCCATGATGGAACCTGAGCTCCATATCACTGACTAATTTTATTAAAGATTTTAGATATTATATTATTTACCAATTATAATACAAATATATTGTTTAATCAATAATTCACAGAAAACAAAGAAAAACAAATCACTAATAAGTCAAATTTTGATAAAATTTGACATATGAAAATTATGTTTAACAGTTTCCATGATGGTTTCTTCGATCGGAACACTAAACCTAACGATATCTTGCTTAAAACTTCTTCTTGTGATAAGTCAAAATCTTCGTTGAAGCACAAAATTTAATGATATCTTGCTTAGAAACTTCTTCCGACAAGTCGAATTCTTCGTCGAAGCACCAACACTATTGGTATTGGTCATATCTTGCTTAATAACGTCTTCTGATAAGTTGGAATCTTCGTTGAGGCACAATTTCTAACGATATCTTGCTTAGAAACTTCTTCTGACAAGTCGAAATCTTCGTCGAAACACCAAAACTATTGATATTGGTCATATTTTGGTTGAAAACTACTTGTGATAGGTCGAAATCTTCGTCGAAGCACCAAAACTATTGGTGTTGGTCATATTTTGGTTGAAAACTACTTGTGATGAGTCAAAATCTTCGTCGAAGCTCCAAATCTAACAATATCTTGCTTAGAAACTTCTTCTGACAAGTCGAATTCTCCGTCGAAGTACTAAAACTATTGGTATTGGTCATATCTTGCTTAATATCGTCTTCCGATAAGTTGAAATCTTCGTTGAAGCACAATTTTTAATGATATCTTGCTTAGAAACTTCTTCCGACAAGTCGAAATCTTCGTCGAAGCACCGAAGCTATTGGTATTCGTCATATCTTGCTTAGAAACTTCTTCTGACAAGTCGAATTCTCCGTTGAAGTACTAAAACTATTGGTATTGGTCATATTTTGGTTAAAAACTACCAGTGATAAGTTGGATTCTTCGTTGGAACACCAAACCTAGTGATATATTGCTTCATAACGCCTTCTGATGAGTCGAAATCTTCGTCTAAGCTCCATATTTATCAGTTTCCATGATGGATTCTGATAAATTTGAGGTTAGAAGTCACTCGGAGCATCGATCTTGATAGTTCGTATGTTGTTCTACCACATGTGAAGCTCGAATCAACACCTGAGCTCCATATTTACCAGTTTCCATGATGGATTCTGATAAATTTGAGGTTAGAA
>JAJJMA010081991.1:0-16832 GCA_023529015.1 Papaver nudicaule
AAGAATTTGCCTGATGTAACTCCAAAAGTGCATTTTTCTGGATTTACTTTCATGTGACATTCCCTCATAGCCTGAAAAATTTCCCTCAGATCTTCTAGGTGATTGCCCGCCTTCTTACTTTTGACTAGCATGTCATCTACGTACACTTCTAGATTGCGCCCAATCCACGGCTCGAAACCTTGTTTACCAATCTTTGATATGTTGCTCCCACGTTTCTTAGTCCAAATGGCATTCTGGTGTAACAATACAACCCTCTCGGAGTAAAGAACGCAGTGTGCTGTTGATCCTTAGGAGCCAATGCAATTTGATTATATCCGGAGTATCCGTCCATGAATGATAACAATTCGTGTCCCGCGGTTGCGTCGACAAGCTGGTCTATGCTAGGCAATGGATAGCTGTCTTTTGGGCACGCCTTGTTGAGATTAGAGAAATCTATGCAAATCCGCACGCCGCCATTCTTTTTTGGTACCACTACCATGTTCGAAATCCACGTCGGGTACTGGACTTCTCTTATGAATCCTGCTTCCAAAGGTTTCTTCAATTCTTGCTCCACTGTATGTTGGTAATCTGGTGATATCTTCCGCAATCTTTGTCTGAACGGCTGTGTTCCGGGCTCTATCTTTAATTCGTGCTCCACAACCTTCGGATCTATACCGGGCATATCCCCCATTTTCCATGCGAAAATGTCAGCGTACTCAATTAGCAATTTGTGGAGCGCGTCTTCCTGCTCTTGTCCCAATAAAGTCCCAACTTTTATCATCCTTGGTGATTCAGACGTGCTTATGTTTACTTCCTTAGTAGGTTCCACCGCGGAGAAAAGCGGTTCTGCGGCTCCTATGAGGGGAGCTTTCTTTAACTGTTATTTGGCGTGCGCTTTTCCTTTCACTTCTTTCACTGCTTCTATCTCATCAGGAGTCATGCCGGGACAAGAAGTACTCGAGTTTTCGTTAAGTTTTGGCGTGGTTGCAAGGATTTTATTCGATATGTCCGCGTAAGATGTTGCTCAATTGCCAAGTTCAAGTTTCTCTATGCTTCTCTCCAAGGACTTGCTATTTCGTACGCAGGATCTGTATGCACGTGCATTAAACTCTTTCCTTTAGACTCCTCGAGATACTCGTTAATGACTAGATTCTTGTTTTCTTCTTTGCGAGCTTTCCTGGTATTTCGCTCCGCACGCTCCGCATTCATTCTGATTTCCGTCGCATGACACCCCATTGTTATATCCTGATCTCCTTTGATTTGCATTTCTCCTTGATCTGTGGAAAAGCTTAGGTAATGTTGATATGATGATGCAACTCCTTTTAGTTGATGAACTCACAATCTCCCTATTATGGCATTATAAGGTGAAGGCGCGTCCACGATGCTAAAACTTGTATTGACCGTCAGAGGACCCACTTTTACCTCCAATACGATCTCTCCTTTAGGCTTTGAAATGGATCCGTTGAAACCGTAAATGGTGTATCGTGAAGGGGATAACTGCTCATCCTTGAGATTCATTTTAAGGAACGCGTTGTAAAACATCACGTTCAGGGAACTCCCACTATCCATCAAGATTTTCTTCACGTTCCATCCGACAACAGGAAGAGTCAAAACCAGCGGGTCATTGTGCACTTCCATATCTTGATCTTCATCTGCTGCTGAGAAACTTAAAGGCGTAGCCATCCATCCTTCCCACTACTCCGTGGTTTCTCCGTTCATGCTGAAAATCTCATGGCTCTCCATTCGCTTTCTGAGTCGCTGGTTCATACCTCCCACGAATGTTGAGGATCGTGATTATGAATGGGTGATCATTGTAACTACCTGGTCATTTGGTGGAATTACGACCGTCTTGTTTCGCTGGCTACGCTGTTGCTGGTACACGTACTGCCCTAGATCTCCTGTGTCCACCAATCCCTGGATGTAATCTTTTAGAGTTTTACAATCTTCAGTTCGATGTCCTTTGAACTCATGGTATTCGCAGAAATCTTTGTGGTTCTCATTCCGTGATGCCTGTTGTCCTCTTGACCACGACCACTTCATATCCTCACGGGATTTCAGGGTTCGCAATATTTGTGACACGCTTGTGTTCAGCTTTGTGTAGACGGAATCATTGAAATTGTAGCTCTTTTTCCCTGTTCCCGGCTTTAGACGTTTGTTTTCGTACTGCCTTGCTCCATCATGCGCTCTCTTCTCTGTGGGCACGGGTTCCACCGAATTGGTACGATGTGCACTTCCTTGTCCTTGTGAAGACCTGTGGTTGCTCCTCTGCCGATCCGAGGATCGATGTGATTGACAACGGGGGTTGTCTCTTTGAATCTCTTGCAATCGTACATGCTTCTCAAGGATAATACGCAATGCTCCTTCAGTCTGCGGATCCGATCCGTGTATCTCCACGAAAAGTGCGCAGTGCCTGTCCAATCCCCAAGTAAAACCGCTGATTTTCGCTTCATCGCTCACGTTTCCTATTTCCTGGCAGATCTTTGTCAATCTTCTCTCATAGTCTCTGTAATTTTCTCCTGGCTTAGAAATTAGTCCGTGAAGTTTATCAGTCCCCGTCTTCAATGCTTTGTTATACATGTATTGTCCCACGAACTTGGTGGCCAGCTCAGCATACGATCTGATGGAGTTTGGAGTCAAGTTGTCGTACCGTTGGAGTGCGACTCCCTTCAGACTAGATGGGAAATACCTGCACATTACCACATTATTCCTTACCCACGGTGCCATAACCCGTGCATAATACCTTAAGTGTGCTGCGGGATCCTTGGTTCCGTCGTAGCATGTAAAAGTCAGAAGTGAGCATTTCCTGGAAATCCTAGTTAACGCTAGCCTGGGAACAAGGGGTGTTGTCTGTGCGTCGTGCATTGCCACTTCCAATCTGTTGCCTCCTTGGTGCGCTCTGATTGCTCTTAGCTCAGCTCTCATTTCTTCTAGCTCATCTCGATATTGACGTTCATGATTATTGGGTACGGCGCCATGGTTAGCTGGTCTGTTTATCTCGTGCACTTCATTACCATAATCATCCCCATATTCATCCTCGCCATAATCTCCTGCCATGTCATCCTTCGCGGATTGATTTCCTATTTCATAGTCATAATCCATATCTCCTGGGTAATTGTTATCGCATGGTATGACTGGTGGCCAGACTCTTTGCTGAAGATGCGGGATCATTCTTCTTTCCTGATTGTTTTGATGTCGGATGTTTTGCGAGCCTTCCTCTCGTGCGGGACTTCTTGGAAGTTGATATTGTATGGGCTGTACCTGCTGTGCTTGTGCAAAGATCACTGCTTTTCCCTTTAGCTCTTCATTTTCCCGTGCTAGAATGGCCATTGCGTCTGCTAGCAGTTTCCGCTCCCTTTGAGCTGCTTTTAGTTCCGCCGCAAGTAGTATGGATGCGTTTGACTGAGGAGATGGTTCCATGCGCGGGATAGTTTCAGGTTGATGGTAAAACTCGGCCTCTAATTCTTCTTCAACAGAATCATCCTCACTGGCCTCAATGTTAACATTTGGTTTTCCGCGCTCCACCCTCTCAGGCTGCATGGCGGGATTTTGTACTGGTGATAAGACCCCACTCCCGGGAAGCTGATATGGTAGCTGTAAGCGTGAGGATCCTCCTAGTTCGCCTGGTGCCATTCCATATTGATGAAGATGGCTGGCCTGCCTCTTTGCGTGTTCTTTAGCAGCTTGGCAGCTCTCGGTTGTGTGGCCTTTTACTCCGTGGTAATCGCAGTAATCCTCTTGGGTCGCTCCTCCGACCTTGCCTTTGTTTTTCTCTGTCATTATTCTTGCTATTTCCATCTTTCGGATTTCTGCACTTTGGACTGCTTTTGAATTTTCTGCATCTGCTGCCGCTTTCGATGCAATTTTCTGCGCTTCTACAGTTGCATTCTTGTCCGTGATCTCTTTGTGTGCAGCAACTGCTTGTGTCCTTTGATGCTGTTCCAAGACCTTCTTCTTTGCAATCGCAACCATTTCCGCCGTGGCTTCTGCTGCGGCCATTGATGCTTCTTTGGATGCTACAACTTCTCTCAAGTCTGCTCCCGTCATTGTGCTCGCCTTTGTAACTGCAACCGTGCGGTTTGCTTCCTGCTCCATGGCGATTTTCTGTGCACTTCGCGTTCTTACTGCGGGTATCGGATTCTTTGGCTTTGGGGGCTCCTTGAGCAACTCCATGTTCTGCAAAGGAACAAACAAGAGAAAAACCCAGTAGATTTTTTACAAAAATTCTGTCAGTTAACCCATTAATATAATTCCATCCTCCTTTCGTATTTGCTTCTTCAATCCTTTCCCGTCATGCCGTGCCACCAGTATTATCGCGTAGGCTCAGGACGAGAATAAAGCATGAACATAACATTGTAAGTAATAACAATTTATTCATTTTAAATGTTACTGTCTGTTCTCTTAGTGAGAAAAATCATATTGTTAATTTTTTTTTGAGAACACAAGGTCACTAGGAAAAGACCAAAACTTTTACCGAGACATTATGTCCCTGTTTCTAGCGCCAAACTGTGAGCGCAAAAACCTATTTGCTTAGATCAAGAGCTCACAATCAATATCGCAGCATACATGTGAGTGCGACACAATAATGATATCCTAAGATATAACTTTGAAGAAAACCCTTGCCCGTGACCTTATTTCTGAAGATACCAGCAAGGGTTAACATATTTACTCTATAATACGAAAATGTATAGCAGATCCCGCACGGGATGCATGGCTGCGTGATCTACATGATTACTTTGAAGTAATGAAGTGAGATATAGAAGTAGATTACGATTATGTTAATACATACATGAGATCCTAACTAATATGATTTAAACTTAACATGAAGTAATATAAGTGAAAGAACTTCTCATCTCATGGATGAGAATCATTGAATATGTAAAAGTTGTATTTGAGTGATTAATCGGACTTACAATGGGGTATTCCTAATTTCTCTTTGTTTCTAAGTTAAGATGGATTTATGAATAAACCCTCTCTCCTCTCTTCTCTCTCTTTTTTTTCGACCTCCTCTTCATTCAGAGGAGTCCTATATTTATAGAACTTACAACATTTTTGCTGTTCACAGATTAGCCCGTACGGATCTTTACTATACGGGTATACGGGTTTGTGTGTTTGTGTCATTCCCGCACGGGTTTAGAGCACGCGCTCCCTTTCAGAATAATGCTTGGCTGGGGTTGCGCCACGTCTTGGCCGTACATAGATCCGTTGCACGTATTGCAACTGCCACGTTTCAACTGCCCTCTATGCGACCGCCACGTCTCAACCATCCTCTATGCGACTGCCACGTCTCACCCGCCTTCTGCCACATGTATACATCATCCTGACCGTTGATTTTGAATTAACTCGAGATTGTTAAAGTAGCATAGGCTTTTCCATGGTGCTCCTTGTTGTATCGTATTAAGTTACTCCCATCTTCAGATCTTGCCACGTGTAGCATGTCAAATGTGCTATTACAGGGCACTCTCATGGAAATGAGCGGCCTTCGAAAACTAGGCATACAAAAACGTCAAGCACGCATATATCCCTTAGTAAAATGCGAAAGAAAAGCTTGCTATGTTCATGGCAAAGAGATGGAAATTGCACCTTTTTTTTAATTGTTTTTACGGCCTCAAACGACATACTGTATACGAAACAATATTTAAGACCGAGACCGACCGACCAATGGCAATTGAAGTTGATGGTTATGCGGTTAGGATTTTTTTTTTTTTTTTGGGAAAGACGAGCTCCAGAGAACTCGCAAGCTTTAGTTATTGAAGTACCTCATTTAACTTGAGGTTTGAAGCAATACAAAGAGGGGGGGAATTTGAAGACCACTAGTTACAAATATTTTCTCTCACAGCAAACTGACAAAATCATGAGTTACACAGTTTACAAATTTAGGCACAGTAACAAATTGAATTCACAAAATTTATCTATAAGACAACTAAACTTACAATTTGTTTTATAAGACATCAAATAAAAAGATTATGTTTATAAAGACAACATCTAAAAAGATATTTCAAATTATTGTTTTTAAAGACATGTACAGTCAGCTTTTTATAGAGATTTACCTAGAATGCCCTTCCACCAATAACTCACCACCACCACCACCATTTACCATTACAATATATTACAAACGACCATCACCACCTCATTTCCAACCAGCACCACCACCATCGCCGCCATCCACCATTACCAACTATAACTTCCGACCACCACCACTCCATTTCCAACTAATAACTCGCCACCACCACCATCTACCGTTACAATATATTACAAAAGACCATACATTATATTACAAACGACCATCACCACCTCATTTCCAACCAGCACCACCACCACCGCTGCCATCCACCATTACCAACTATAACTTCCGACCACCACTCCATTTCAAACCAATAACTCACCACCACCACTCCATTTCAAACCAATAACTCATCACCACCACCATATACCGTTACATTACAAACGACCATACAATATATTACAAACGACCATCACCACTTCAATCCAACCAGCACCACCACTACCGCCGCCATCCACGGTTACCAACTATAACTTCCGACCACCACCACTACCACCACCATTTCTAACCAGCACTACCACTATTTCCAATCTATACCACCAGCACCACCACCATTCACCGTTACCAACTATAACTTCCGACCACCGCCATCATCCACCACCAACTACACTGATAGTACCCAGGTACCAGTGGTTACATCATTGATAAAGTAAGAAGAAGAATAAGAAGAAAAAAAACATTAGACAACATTGATATAACTCAGGTACATGTGGTGTCAACACTGATAATACCCAGGTACAAGTGGTGCCAATGCTAGAACTATGGTTACAATCAAATTCAAACCAAAAATTAATCTAGGGCAAACAATTTCAGGTGTGGTGTTCTAAAGCCGATGATGAGAAGCAATTAAAAGTTTTTTTTTACTTGTACTGCTGATCAAAACTGTGATTTTTGAGAAAATTGGGTTTGAAGTAATTAGGATTTTTTTCTCCATTAACACCATTGTTTGCAAAATACCAATCTTTACAGGGGAGGAAACTCAAAATAACCCTTGTTTTTATTTTAAGGCCTGACATGTATTTGCAAACTGTTCACGAAACAATATTTTAGTCCCCCTTAAGTCTTCCTCGGTTGTTAACCATGGAGACTCAAATATTTAAGTCCCCCTTTAGAGTCAGACTGACACAGACCGACCAATGGCAATTGAAGGTGATGGTTATTGTTTTGTAGTTAGGATTAGGTCTAAGATTAGTGCCGACTAGGAAACTAATCTTCAAACAAACTTAAACAAATGCCACAAATATTTTTCTTTCTTTGTAAGACACGCTGGTGATAGTGATTTTCTTCAGTCTTCTTTCCTACAGGCCGCACCCTCACTCCCTCAGCAACCTAAAGAGTCATCACTGCAACTGGTACGAGATAATTTAAAGGAAATCTTTGTCTTCTCTAATTTATCAGCACATGAGAAAATCATTTCTCCAACTTCTCCGCAAAGGAGATATATCATCAAGGAAACAACCAGGAATTTTCCCTTGGTGGTGGTCCGGTGGATACAGAATCCGAATCTAGATGCTAAAAGATTCTAACTAGTTAGGGTATTCGGCATTAGAGGGCTTTGATCGATCGTGCCATTTGGTATCTCCGAAGATACAGTGACTGAGCTATTATCTAATGCCTAAAATAAGCTGGTTATTACATAGTCTTTGGACAAGATGCCAATTTTTCCAAGATTCTCTCGAACCAGAATTTACATAGTCTTTAGTTTTTAGTCTCTGACAATTGTCACCCTCCAAAGATGTTGGAGGTGGATAACATGTAGTAGTACATCACGTAAACTACCAACAATTTCATTGCAAACAAGTCCAATAAACAGAATCGGCAAAGTCAAGATTGTACTTAGACTCCCTCATATTCTTAGTTGTGCCATCCCACTAAACAGAATATGGCATTAAGCCAAACCGGAAAAGCATTTACATTTGAGTACCTGATGCGTGTCTGCATTTTGATTCCACACCAGTAGTGGATACAGCAACATCAGTGAGTCAAATTAGTTGCCGGATATAAATTCACCAGTGGTGGCGTAATCAAAGCAGGCCACAGAACAAAATTCAGCCGTGGGATTGAGATATTCTTCTCTTAAAGAGAAGATATTCTTACTGTACTGTTGGACATTTGGACCCTAAAAACATGGGAAGCAAAAAATATCTTGTCTATACAGTCTTCACTACTGTGCCAACTCACAGTCTCCTCTCCTCCCATAGGAAAACCCGAGAAGAAAAGTGAAATAAAAACCCGAGAAGAACCCCATACAGAATCTCAATACTTAAAATATTCAACATGTTGTTGGATTCTGATAGATAGAGACTCCAAAATCTCCCAAGGCAAAAGCCAAATCTTTTTATTGCTTTCAATTCACTTATACTTTCTTTGATTCTACTTTCCTTTTCTGTGAAATTCTTTTCGTTTAAACCCAAGACCCATTTTAGTAGAGAGAAGAAGAAGACTGTAAAAGGATCCCCATTTTTTCTTCTAATGGGAATACCTTCAGAAGATGTTGTTCTTATCAGTCAATCAGATACCCAAGAAGATTTACATATAATTACTGTAAATTGTCCAGACAAAATTGGTTTGGGTTGTGATCTTTGTCGGATTATACTTTTGTTTCAGTTGAGCATTGTTAAAGGAGGTAAGAAAACCCAACAAAGATCTTCCTTTTGTTTCCTTTTTTTCTATGTACTGAGTATTGTCTGAATTTGTATATGTGTTGTGTAGATGTTTCTACAGATGGGAAATGGTGTTATTTAGTGTTTTGGGTTGTTGGGAAATCAACAACAAGATGGAGTTTATTGAAGAATAGATTAGTAGAAGCATGTCCAACTTGTTCATCAGCTACTGAGATTTACTATTACAAGGCTGAATTTCAACAGCCTAAACCTCCTGAGGTTTTTCTATTGAAGTTATTATGTTGTAATGACAGAAGTGGTCTTTTGCATGGTAAGATCTCCTAGTTTACTTGCTCACTGTTCAATTTGGATCTAAGGTTTTAGTCTTTTTATTGTATTTGAGAATTGGGGTTTTCAAATTTTGAGATAGTTTAGGGGTTTGGGGCATTTCATTGGTTTACTAGTAATGCTGTAGATTTTGAATCAGGGTTTGCTGGTGAAGTCAAAAAATTTGGAACTTGGGTGTTAATTTTGATAAATTTTGGAATTTTGGCAGATGTGACAAAGGTTCTTTGTGAGCTTGAGCTTGTTATAAAGAGAGTGAAGATATCGACCACTCCGGATGGGAGCGTGATGGATTTGTTCTTTATAACGGACACAAGGTTCGACATTTTATTCCCTAATTTTGTCAGACTTGTTTAAGTAGTAGTGTGTTTTAATCGCTTTCATTTCTTCTTGAGTTTCCATTGTACTAGTTGGATTACTTTTTCGTGTTTTGAGATAGAAAGCAATTACTTGTGTAGTTAGAATGTTGAAATTCTTTTAACCTAATCAGTTACACTCATCTTCGTACCAGATTCAGAATTTCATATGATAAGTGAATGAAAACGCAGAAAGTATTGAAATGTTCAATAGATAAGGTTCTGCGGTTTTGCAATTTGCAAATTATGCAGCATCTTTCTGATAGAAAACAAGTTTAATTAGAATGTTGAAATTGCTTTAACCTAGTCAATAACACTCATCTTAGTGCCCTATTTAATATTTAGGATACATGAATAAAAATGAAGAAAGATAGGAAATGTTTGACATATATAGGTTCATGCTGTACCATGGGCTACTCACTTTTGACTGTGCTTACATTAGTGGAGTTAGAATTTTTCAACTTCTTTTGTACTGCATTTTGATTTTCGTTTGTGGGTTTCTAACTAGGGAACTTCTACATACAAAGAGCAGACAAGAGGATGCATACAGCCATCTGAAAGCTGTTTTAGGGGAGGTTATGATAAGCTGTGATATAGAGTTGGTTGTTATGGAGATGGCAGCTTCTTCGCAAGGGAACACTTTTCTTCCTCCTGGTCTTGCAGAAGAGATGTTTAGCTTAGAGATGCCAAAAGAACCCACAAGTGGACATTCGGATCAGAAAAATGTATCTGTCATTGTGGATAACTATCTCAGCCCAGCTCACACTCTCATCCAAATTCAGTGTGAGGACCACAAAGGACTACTCTACGACATCATGAGAACTCTTAAGGATTACAACATTCAGGTTGGTAAATCTGGGAAACACCACAAGTAAAATTTACTAACTTAGGAGCTTTTCTTTCTTTGAATTATAGTAGCTGCTGAAACTACTTGTTGCGAACGTTCTTCCCAAATGTTCTGCCTAGTATTTTGTAAGTGTTTCCTTTACTGCTAAAACTTACTTGTTCAGAATGTCCGTCCTTAACAATTTACGTAGGATTGTCACTTTTCTAACAAATCCACCAGCCTTAATTTACTTTCAACAAGTGCAAATTGATGTTAGTTTTTGTTTTGCCTTGATTGTGACTACCCAAATAAAAACTTATTTAGCAACAATGTGTATCCTCCGCTAAGAAGAGTGCATAGTGAACCATTTGCAGTACATTCATCTTTTATTACTTAGATTCACTAAAGAAGCTTGCCTTGCTATGTGTCAGATTTCCTATGGGCGATTTAGCTCAAAACAAGGAAGGAAGTGTGAGGTCGATATGTTTATAGTACAGGCAGATGGTAAAAAAGTTGTAGACCCAAACAAGCAGACTTCATTGTGCTCACGCCTACGCATGGAACTGACACATCCACTCAGAGTGGCAATGGTCAGCCAGGGTCCCGACACAGAACTTCTAGTTGCTAATCCCGTGGAGTTATCCGGCAAAGGACGTCCTCTTGTTTTCTATGACATTACACTCGCCCTCAAGAAGCTCGACACTTGCATTTTCTCGGTAGCATATCTTTCCTATTATACTTAGTTAAAGCGTCAACCATTTACATATTCTCTCAACGATCTGTGGATCCCTTTCCTCAAATATATTGTACTGATACCTTTGGTTTTCAGGCTAAGATTGGGAGACATGTAATTAGAGATCGAGAATGGGAGGTATATAAAATCCGTCTTGGTGAAGGGAATGGCTTCTCACAATCGAACAAAAAGATTGAAGGTGAAGTGAGGAACATGTTAATGGGCTGGGAGTCATAAAAACATACCACTCAAGAGAACATTAAGTGGTAAGAAACCCTCTTCGGACATAGCTCTCACCATACAGTTTCTCGAGGAATTTCTAGTCGGATACTAAATTGTAAATATTGGGAGTTCATGTACATAGCTTAAAATAACAGGGCGAGTAATCGTTATTGCAATGCACGAAACGCCTCCACTTGTGTTTTTTCCAGATTTGAGTTTATTGTTGTTACTACATACGTGAGCCGAAAATGCTAACTGAAAGATAGGCATAGATCGAAAGGAAGATGAGCTCAGCTTTCTGCTTTCTGTTGGGGTGGTGTGGAACATGCTTCATATTTGTACATAGGCTTTGTGTTTTCTCCATTTTCATCTTTGTTAAAATTTCAACAATAAAAGCAAGGTTGATATTCTAAAAGGTTCATTGTAGTCGTCTTCATGTCATTCATAATCTCATACCACCGGAGAAACTAATTTGTCTGTAAGTTGCGAAACGGAATCTACTAGCTCCGTTACCCTGCACCTGCAGGTGCATAAGGCATGTCTTTCTTGAATTTGGGCCATCATTTCTTTAAGTTTTGCTTCACTTGGGCTTCTTACAAGTTGAGCTATTTTCACAAAGACCATGAGAATTCTAACAATTCAAAACACCTTCCCTCTAGAAGAAGAAGACTTGTATAAATTGCCAAGGAGTCTCTATCTATTGTGATCTATCAAGCCACGCTCAACCAAACGTAATCCAGTCTCAGTTGCGTGCCTATTTGAAATTTGAACTACTAGTACACATAATTTTCTTCTTAAATTTTTTTTGCTGATTATTGTTTTCCGTTTTGGCTATTATAATTCACCCATAAATCGTTAAATATGCCGACCACACTTGCACTGGATTGCTGAATGGTCAGTGCTGATTGTTGAACCAGTCTTCATACCGACCACAATATACTTCGAAACTTTCAACCTGTCATAACTTCAGTTCTGAGAGCGATGGATTTTCCCTTTCAGATGTCATGACTTTATATGTGTATACATCAAAATTCGACTCATTCTACAACTACCAGTACTACATCAGTACATCCATTTATTTTTTTTTAGTATTTTTGCATTCTGCGAGACGAATTTTTCGTTCGAGTGGTGCGCAGAAGTGTCAACACAGAAGCGTGCACGGACGTTAAAAAAAAAAAGCCCATACAGCCTATCCGGATTCAATAATGAACAGCCTCCCATGTTGCAATTTAGTATTTCACCAGATTGTCAGAATCAGCTAGAAGCGTGAACAACATGAAAAGACTTTGGAGTTATCTTTTGCCATGTTGCATTACTCAGCCATAATTCACATCTGAGTATCCATCCATTGGCCTTTCATCTTACATCTGAGGTGACAAATACCAGCACAATGCAACTAGCTATCAATCAATTGGAGTTGCCGTGTTGGCCTGCACTGTTGGTCGGTGGCATTTCACGTTCCAGAACCGCATCAACCGCCAAATTATACAGCCACAACACCACGACCACTACGGGCACTACCAGCTAAACACATATGAACAAGTTGAAGTGACCATATATTCTTTGATCCCAAGTCCCAAACCTCTCTCTCTCTCACGAGTCTCAGACACTCTTCTTCACCACCACAACGTGATATGTGGGAATTCAAAAACTCTTGTTTGTCCCCCGCCCCCATGATTAAAAAAGGTCATGAATGACAGCATTGGATGCATTCATAGATTGAGACATCAAAAGCAGCGAGAGAGAGATACCAATAAATTTAAAAATTCTGCAACATTTACTGGGCAGGCAGTACGAGCAAGATTCTGACACTCTCGTGACTTTTTATACCTTCAATGTAAACACCTTTCTTTATACGACACTAGCATTCAATACCTCACCACCCCACACATTCTGTATTACCCAACAGTTATTAGCCGTTGGATACACCAATCAATCAATCAATCAAATAATTTTTTTCATTTTCATTTTTTTCCTTTTTTGTGTATTTTATGTACATCATGATCTACACATCTACATCATTTACTTCCGAAAAAATCAGGTACTACCTAAACCTAATCATACACCATGTAGTACCATATCAAAGAACACCTACTGAATACTGGCCCCACTGGCCAACTCTCACACTACAAAGCTTAGCTGTCTTCCACTAATCCACCTTCGATCTCACGTGTCACCACGTGATTAGGTTGAGCACCCTCCGATTGTCTGTGCGACAGATGTAGCATATTTGATAGACTGCGCAACACCTGCCACGTGGCATCTCCTTGTTGGATGTATTCGTTGAAGAGCAATGCCCGTTGATTAGATGGGTCCCAGAGATTCTTCTGTATTCTGGTGAGGTTAGTAGCTGCCACGTGTTCGAGGATGGTACCCATTTTGTGTACATCTTTCTCCGGTATGGTTAGGGAGATTTTTGACCATTGGATTTTATCTGAATAGGGTAATCGAATGTTATCAGCAATGATCACGGGTATACAACCTAGGGCTACTGATTCAACTAATCTTGGACTCCATGGGGCCCATCCTAATGGACACAGACAGAACACTGACCGTACGATCTCTGATTGATATCCATCATACCTATGGCGCTTTAGATAAAATTTCCTATTTCTACTGAATTTCTTCCATATCTTCGTCCGAATACCCCTGACACATACAAGAAAATGCATACAAAAAAACATCAACAAGGGTTATATGGTCATTTCGTAGGTTCATTCTGTAGTGTTTGAAAAATGAAGAGAGCTGAAAAGTTGGAAGTCAGAAGAATTCATTACTTGCTGTAAATTCGACCATTTATGTTCTTGGGGTGTAACTCCATTTTGCCCCTGAAAAACGCGAAAATATCTCTTTTGCCATGAGTCGCATTTTGCAGAGTTGAATGAATTTTCTTTGGGGAGACATACGGTGGAATCACAATGTTCTCAACTTCTTGACATGGATGCCTGAATCTAACCCCAAATGTTTGCAGAATTATCGACTTCTTGAGAAAATCAGGAATTCCAGCTTCAATTGCAATGTCCTCCTACAATCAAGAACAGAGATCAATCACCATTACCAAAGAACCCCAAAATACAAAAGTTATGATTTAGAGTTTGAATTAGAGACTTACCAGGGGATGAAAACAAGCCCCATAATCATGAGAAGCAACAAAGACATGATCTTGACCCATACTCCGATTCCAAAACGGTGCCGATTCAGAAACAAATTGAATAGCTGATTGTATCAATGGTCTAGCATGACTTAATGATGGAAACCCATTGGAAGTATTGAAATTACAAGACACATAAACCGGTACGAAGAAGAAATCAGCTTCATTTGGATTCAATGTACGTACATCACTATTCATCAAAGCTTTATGTGTAGCTACTTCTGATGCAAACAAATGATTACTACATCTTCTGTTTGTTAACCAATCACTGTTGTATTTTGATGGTAGATCATAGATATATACTTTCAATGGTAATGTTTCAGATTCTGTGATGCCCTTTGATGAGATTAATTGTGGTTCTTCAAACAGAGCTCTGGATATAACAGAGGAAGATGGGTTTGTTGAGGTTGAAATGATTGTAATGGGTTTTATGTTGTTGTTGATTGTGAGGAGAAAAGATGTGAAGAAATATAAAGAGAATGAAATCCATAAAACCCATTTGAAATATCTATACAAATAGGAATAACTCTTCTTATGATTGATATTGGTGTTGTGATTCATCTTGACATTATAGAAACCTCTATTTTTAGAGATTCTTAATCTATTAAATTCCGACATTTCTTCATCAAACCATGAAAGGATGATAAAAACAAGAAAATGGAAAATGTAATTATTATCCAGAGATAGAGATTAAGATAGAAAGTGGGTAAAATGGAGCTATCATTTTTTCTGGTTTAGATGTTTTTGAATGATGTTGTTGTTGATATGGTAGTGAAGATGATGGTGATGCAATGAAAATAATGTCTAGCTAGCAAAGCAAAGCAAATTAGTTGTTGTTGGGTATTTGTTTTGTTTTCTTGTTTCCTTCCTCTCTTCTCGGGCAAAACTTTGTTTTTTTTTTTTTGATACAAGGCAAAACTTTGTTTGATTGATTCAATATTTAGGTTGGATTTTGATGTTTAGTATGGGCAAAAGTTCTTCTTATATATATCCAGGGGCAAAACAGATAATTCAATAATTTAAGGTAAAGGGGTAATATGGGTATATTCTGTATTATTCAACAAAAGTCATACGTTGTTAGCTAATCAGATCCTCTGATTTTGAGCGCCTAAACGGATTTAACCACTCGAAAACGAAGCTTCGTGAGGTCAAAAGACGAAACTACCCTTAATTTGGGTGGAGCTATTTGTGAGAAATAAAATAATTGTGACACTCTCGTGCAATAAACCGACTTTTAATTTCTTTTATCATTTTCGAAGCCTTTTGGAGGCATCTTGGGAAATGAGAAATAAGAATACAATACAAAAATGGTGATTCAGTACAGATGACAGTGGGTTAATAATTTACTAACACAGGCTTTAATGTCTGAATGATCATTGGATTCTATTATTAATCGGTGGAGCATGTATCTTAATCCTGATCAATTTGTTGTATTTTACGGCCTTGATTAAATGAACTTGCGAATTTTTATTGCACAAATTTGTGTATTTAATAATTTACTGGTTGGATAAAGTTTTATTGGGGACTTAAAATACATTGTAGGCGGAAAGCTCGGTGAAAGTGGTGTATGTTTTTGAGGTCGGGATTTGAAGAGGGAATAATGGAGGTCCCAACTTGGCCCGACCAGAAAGAACCCTTTCGAAAGCAAACAAAACATAAGGTTTCATGGGATAACATCTAATTACTGCTTAATTGTGGAGTTATATGATGGGTGGGGGGAGGAAATTGTAGATTTAGAGTCGAATTTTTGAACAAAATGATCAACCCCTCAAAATATTTAGCCAAAATAACTGGATTTTTTTTTTGTTTAAAAATAAATAAATCACTTAAAAAAATAAAAATAATTGGAAATAAGTTGAATGAATAAATTCAAAGGCATTATTATGCATAGTCTAGCTTTGGATTTACTAAACCACTAATCACACAATATGACTGTTGGTTTGGTTACCTATCTTAATTAACCATTACCAATTAAGAATCATATCTATATTTGTATCATTATTTGGGTTAGTTGACTTTATTCATTTTAGTGACAAATAGAGAAATACTGTGCATATGTAAATGCATTCAGCAACAAGGACATGTACAACCAAAATTGTCTGGTTATTGAAAACTTCTAACTACTCTTTTTAATTTACATAGTCAAAATTAACTCCCAGTGTGTCCGCCTGTCCGGACTTGTCCAACTTCCAAGTCATAATTTTGTGATTCGTAAATGCAAGATTTTCTATGTAGAGAAAGAAATCACAATATTTGGTCACAATTTAGATGAAAAACAGAAAATCATACCATACGAATGCAATCTCCCCCCTTTTTAATGTAAGCAACCGTATGTCAAAACATAGGTGTTCATAGCCGTCAGATCTATTAAAAATAAAAGCCAGCCGTCAGATCTCTTTTACATTTTCCGTCACAACTTTAATCAACCGACAGGAAATGACTAAGTTACCCCTCCGCGGATTTTAATTTTCGGTTAGCGATTTCGTAATTGGCCGACTTTAGGAGGCCATTTAGTGATGACTATTTGCGTTTCTGTCAGTTACGCCAAATGTCCGG